>JARHVA010004789.1:0-120000 GCA_037957365.1 Torreya grandis
AGAGTTTTAGAATCTAAAACTTATTTGGATTTTGCAATTTTAGGCACAAATTTCATATCATATGCACCTTAGATATGTCTCATGTTGAAACTATGTATAATAATGGTATTAATGTATATAATTATACCACAACTATGAATTTAAATCATATAACTATGTGCTTTAGCCAATTCAAAAATTTTGTAAGTGTGGAGAACATGCTTCCAAAGAATGCCCCAACTATATATGGATAAATTTTAAAATTGATATAAGTACCAATGTGGAGAACATATTTCCAAAATATGCCCCCATTGTAATCTAGGCATGCCAAATACTACACAAGTATGGATCATATGCTTCTAAAGCATGTCCCTATTAAATCTAAAAACATGAATGTTTTTAATCCATGCCTAAATGGAATGCCCCCAATAAATATAAAAATTATTCCAAGTGTGGAGAACATTCCTCTATGACATGCCCTCACTAATATTCCCCACTTTTTTTGGAAGAGAGAGATAGGAACTAGTAGTTACCTCACCTCAAAAGGATAAGACAATTCTATAATCTATGAATCAAACCCTATAGCATATAGAAGGAACATATATAGGTAGATATGGTATTGAATTAAATATAATTGATGTGATCACATCAAGGCCTAAGATGCATGATAAGTATTATGGAAATGTCTAAATTATAACAATACAATCTTAACAAGCAAACAAGCATGCACACAAGAGAACTCAAAATCAAGTCAAAAGGTAATGGTTCAAGGAGACTGAAAATAAGGGGCATGTTCAAATTCCACACAAATGAAGGGACATGAATTATTAATATATCTATAAATTAATAATAATATTCCAAATGTCCATATAGAAAATAATGACATATTAAAATGTCAAATAAGGCATACCTAGAAATAAGGGCTACAAACAAAGGAGAATATTCAAATGCTCAAATAATTAATACAATATAAAGTAAATCCACTCAAGGATGTGCATAAATAAAAGTGAAAGTAACCAACATAACATGTCATTGTAGCCCATGGATCAAATGTGTTAGAAAAAAATGTCAAGTGTATAGAATATGAATTAACTTGTGTAAGATATAATCATGGTTAAAGGCACGTGTACTTTGTAATCTCAAACATGATAATGAAATGTGATCATCAAACCATATAACATGTGTGTATCAATATCAAATAATAAGATACCCCCAATGCTTTCATGACATGAGTAGAAGGAAAGATAAACATATGAAATAAAAATAAATCATGTATTTGTGTACACCTATATCATACTCAAATAGAAGAATGACACACATGTGTATATGTAGGATCAACAAAATATACCATACATAAACATGAAACTAACACATAGATGCCAAGGAGCCAATAGAACATGTAGGTGACTAAAATATTTTTGAATTTTTGAATGTTTTTTTATATTTTTGGTATTTTAGAATGTTCAAAAAGGAAACATCATCCTATGAATTGGGATGGTCATAGATATCTCCCCACTATGAACCTAGTGTAACAATCTTGTGAAACTACCAAGGAACATGTATAGGTTTAATATAGGTCATTACACTATCATTATGTAAAATAGAACTCTATGGTCATGAAATATTAAGATTAATATGAGTAGGGGTTTGTGGAACCCATCTTTGAGTACTTTGTGGTTTCTTTAGAATAACCATAGTAAGAAAATGCATAGGTGTTTTGGATATCTAAACATAGTGTATAGTATATGGGAATTTTGTGGAATCCATTGTATGTCTCTAATGTAATGGTGTCTCAAGTACTAGATACCTAGTAAAAGGGATTGGTTATTGCTAAGACTTAGTAGGCTTGGTAGTTAACTATCTTAGTACAATTTTTTATTGTTTAAGAGGATGCTCAAATGGAATTTTGGAAACTATAATTCCTTGATTGGAATGAATGTATTTAATACACCCATGCACTATAGAAGGTATTATTCAAAGCATATGGATCCTAAGTCTTCCCAATAACATATTAAATATTCCTATAGAAAGTATGATTGAAAAGGTAGTAACCACATGTGCGGGACCAACCTATAAAGGTAGGTTAATCTCATAAATAACCATCTGGGAGGTCTCAACAAATGCTCTAATTGATCTAGTAAAAGGATAAAAATATTGATGAGTATAAGCCAAGTGTGTAAGTAAGGTCCTACTAAAAACATTTTGGCTTGCACCATTATCAATCATAACACTACATATAATATGTTTATCAAGTTATTATCAAATGAATAAAGAGTGAATATCAGAGTCATTATCCTTAATCTCAATATCATCAAAATTAATATAAGGACTCTAAACCATAGGAGGTATATGTCATATATAAGTACTAATAATTCCATCTAGTGGGTGCCCATAATGTGATGGAGGAGGATGTGTATTATATGTCATTTTCATTTTGGTTTCTTTTTAGAATGGTCTTGCAAAAGATTGTTAAATATTTTTATTTCTGGTAATCACTAGGTTGTGAAACCTAATTTTTTTGGAGGATCATCAAATACAAGATTTTAGTCATTGATAATATATTATATCTTGTGTTTTAAGGTAAAAAATTTGTTTTTAGGATGTACTAATCCTTGATGATTAAAAAAATAAGTATTTGAATCATATCCTTTGGGTAGAGGTTGACTCATATCAACCTCTATAGGATGAGGGAGGGATATAAGCAGACACTTTTGTAACCACATGAGTAATGAATATGGGGACTTAGGTAAATGGGATAATTATCTCCTTGGTGTATTGGATAAAACAAGATGATTAGACTACTATGAAAATGTGTTAACTATGTTGTTTATTTCTTTTTTATGCTCAAGAGGTTTTAACTTATAACTTGGGTTAATTATGATTTTTTTACTAAATGTAGATACAACTAGTGTGTTTGCTACATACTTGATAATATTTAATAAAATAATATTCATTTCATGGTCCCGTACAATGTGGCAAAAGTCATCAAAATATTTAAGCTTTTAAAAATAATGGACTCATGTAAAGGAGAAAGAAAAATTTAATTGAATATGTCTTGCAACTCATTATCTACCATAGGATTGGTCATTTTATCTAGAATTGTCTTATATCTCAATAAATATTCATTGATAGGTTTGTTGGTTCCTTCTTTGATTTTAGCAATTTGAACATAGGAAACATTTTTTAGAAGTATTAATGAAAAGTGTGCCAAAAATTAATCTGCAAGAAGTTTAATCCTTTCACAAATTAGAGAGGTAAATCATAGAACCACCTGAAAGCATACTCCTTGAGGATTCTTGGAAATAATTTGGTCAAAATTTTATCATTCAAGGCATAGTCAAGGCATGTCACATAAAATGATTGAATATGATGTTTAGGATCACCTTTGCCATTATAAAATGGAAACTTATGTACAATAAAACTAGATGGAAAATGGTGCAAATATTCTCAAGTCAAAGATGGTTATGGATCACATCTTGTTAATCCATAGCATGAGAGGATTTTAAATCATTGTGTTTAATGTTTGTAACCCTGTTCTCCAAGGTGTTTATAACTTAAAGGAGTGTTTGAACTATAGACCTATTGGGATTTATATTAACAAGTTGAGTAGTCACCAAAATGTTTAATCCTAAAATGTTAGTTAGTTTGGGGTTATCTTGACATCAAATGGGATATAGAAATGAATAAGTGCAAGGATGATAATCAAATCTAAAAATGCCAATTGAGTGCTAAAATCAAACATAACTTATACCAAATTTATAAAATTGATAATAAGATAAATATATAAAGTACATCTAAGTTATGTATGGAAATAACAAAGAAGTAATGTACTTAGTTGGTTTTGATGCTAATGTATTTCTAGATCTAGAATAGGTATAAATCATATTAAAATATTATTATAGAATAGTCTTTAGATTATTTATTGGATTCTTCAAGAGTCATAGACACTAATGTTATCATGGGGAAGTTGCATTGATGTTACTATTTGAACTTGATGCAAGTGTCATGTATATAATACCTATGAAATAGGATGTGACCACCTAGATGCTTTTTGGTTTATCTTCACCTTCAATTTTTTCCATTTTGATCTACATCATGGACTATTTCTCCTCATGAATTTTCAAAACTCTATTTCATCATCTTCATAGTGACCTTGGAAAAAATGGGTTAGTGGGCACATAATTTTGAGCTACCCCAAAGACCCCCAATATTAGTGGGTGTTGTCTACATATCCCATACTTTAACGAGGGCCTAATATTAATGTATTTATCCACTATTTGTTGGCTTTTGTGTGAATCATGTAATATGTGATAAACAAGTACAATAGTGACCTAGTTGGTAACTTGGAAAACATATCTCTTGGGTATCTCCTTCAACACTTTAGACACGTAGATTTGGTGTTCCTAAAACTAGTATGGAAATAGGGAAGTGTTGTTCAATTGAATGCTTGATAGAGTGTTTTTAGTAAGTTGCCTTGGTCTCTCTTTGTTTTTTCTAGGTTAGGAATGAATGAGAGTTAATATTGCATTTATATCAATCCATTTAAAGTAATAAATTGCATTAAATATCTTAGTCTGACCATTAGGATAGTTTAATTTTCAAAATATATGACTTTGAGTCACTAGACACTTGCATCTGGTCAAGACATTAGCGTTGATGCTAGTGTCTATCCTAAAAGTTAGAGTTTAGGAAGAAATAAAGTAGGTATAGAATTATATCTTGGAGAGGTAGAAGATAAGTACATTTTAAGTATTTTAGGTGAGATATAAGGTTTGTTTCATCAACATAAGACTAGTCATACTAAGAGATAGTCTAAGAGGCACAAGATAGAGTAGATGTAAGACTTGTGAAAGTGAGAAAATGTTCAAAACTGAGAGGAACAACCAATATTTGATTTTTATAAGTGTACAAGATTGAGATGCTATATAATCCATAAATATTATCTAAATATCTTCATCATGCGCATTTTTTTCACAATAACATTCTAACTTTTTATTAGGTTTGGAATGAATTTTTTATCTTTTATGTCATGTTATTATTAGACATAGCATGATCTCTATCATTCTTATGTTACTATTTGTAAATAAAAATCATGTTATTTAGTTTTAAAAATACTAAATTGAATTAAATTTTATTTTTCTTGATGTAACCAAGTACAAAATAAATCAAATGCCAATTGAGTAGATAACATAAGAAAATCTAGTTGCGAGTGAACATTTATAATAAACTAATTAAAAATTCTAGGTAAGCATTTTTATGATAATGTAAATTAAATTCAAATATGAAATTTCAATGCTTAAACCAATTAATTGAGAATTAAAGGAGTGAAATTTAGTGAAGACTTCAATTTAGTGGTATTATCTTAGGTAAACCATATTTATCTCTGAGAAAGACAACTTACTCCAAGTAGGATAAATGATGTAATTATAAGTTAAATTAGAAAGCTGATCTTAAACTTAAATTTTCCTAGATTCATTCACAATATCATAAATAGATTTAGGTTTAGGCCAAGCATGAGATGTAGGAAGACAACCATTAATGTGAATATACAATTTAGGGGTCATGGCCATGCCAATCAAATCTAAGGCCTCTTCATTTTTTGCTTATCATTTCTCTTAGACATTGATAATAGTAGAATTTTCATTGGGTTTGGGGTCCTTTCCATCTTCCAAATGCATAAGTGTTTGAAAGTGAATATGTATTACATATGAAATTTACATAAATGGTAATTGGTGGATGTGATTTTAAATTTAGAAAACAATTGAGTCATTTTGCCTTGACATCTCACCCAATTTCAGAAAGGGAATGTGCAAAAAAATAGTAAGAACTTAGTATGTGTGGAGGAAGGACAAAAAGGCCAAAAAGATTATTGGCTTGGCAAAAGAATATATAATTGGTCAAGAAAAAAAAACTATGACCATTTAAAGGTTGGTATTATAAAAAAACATAATAGGTGGAATGTAAATGATGAATAAAATGTTTTTTTGAATAATTACAGAGTTTTGAAAAAAAATACATTAATCAATTTGAAAAATTTAAAAATATTTAATATGTATATGTAATTCCACACCAGACCTCGAAAAAAATAATTTTGAGGGATAAAAAAGGTAAAATAAATTTATAAAAAGAAAAAAAAACACTTGTTTTCCTTTTTGATTATGCAATATTGAAATTCTTTTAAATGCAATCCTCAAATAGAACTTATATCCACATTGATACAAATTCTTTTGTTAAAAAAACCATAAAGCATTAAAAAAAAGGAGATAATTACTAATTGTTTAAGCTCAATGTTTAATTATTATTGTTATTTTTATAGATGAAATCACATTGACTAAGGCCCAAAAAATAAATAAAGATCTTTTTTATTTTTAAAATAAACAAAAAATTCATTTTTTTTCTTTGCAAACATAAGGTATGCTCATATGGATTTTTCCAAAAAAATGATGTGAAACATAGATTTATAAGTATACGTAAAGATCAATACATTAAAAAAATAACAAAGTAAAGTGTTCTTTTGTGAAATATTGGAAAGAAACTTTTTTTTTTATTGTGAATTTTGACTAAAAATGTAATATATTAGTAAATAAAACAAGTGACCTACAAACAAATATAATATTAAATATGATACAACTGTATAGTAATAATAGTGAAGAATGCAAAGTGTTATAATAGGAGGAAGCAAGGAAGATGCTAAGAAATAATAGAAAGAGATGTTTCCTAAATAAATGAAGGAAGCATAACTCATGAAAGGTGGTTACCAGACTTATGAAAGGAGGAAACTAAATGAAATAAAGGTGTTACTAAGTGCTATGAAGGAAGAAAGAGGTACCAAAAACATAGGTAATGATGCAAATGATGAATACCAAGAATGAAAACTACATGTAATAAGACTATGAAGGTAAAACAAAAAAGAAACACCACACTAGATATGCAATTGTTAACCATAATAGCCAATAGATTTGGAATAGAAACTAGGCAAAAAAAATTCAAAAATGCAAAAGAACTAGACTAAGATGACAGGATAAAAAATATCCACAAGGATTGCATAGTCACAATATTAAAAAACTTTCAAAAAGACATAGACTAGGTATAAGACGATGTAAAAAATAATTGATAAATAAAAAAAGATACAACCAAACAAATAAGGTGCCAAGTAAGGTAAAAATCCTAAGAAAAAAAGAGGATAACTATCTATTAATATTAAAATGTGAATCTTGAGATTAAAAACCAAACTGAACCAATAATAAAGAATGGTTAAAAAGAGTTTTTTAGTTTTCTTTTCTTATGTAAAGTCTAAAATATAATTGGGGAATAACCTACTTGGAGAGATTTTAAGGTCTAGGAGGTAAAAAATGTTTTCTATGAGCAACCTAAAATAACAGGTTAGGTAGAAAAACTCAAGCAAGATACCAAGGTTAGAATGAGAGACAGATTTGAAAGGGGTGCAAAGGTGGAACCCTTACAAAATAAATCTGAAAATATTTTAAAACACTACACACTTTCAAAACCAATATTAATAAGATGAACTTAAATCTGATATCATGAATGATTTATACCAAAAACATTCATCAATAATATTGAAAATGTATAAATTTAGACAATCTAGAACTAAAATTACCTCTCAAAGTGTAAACCATAAATTGAGACAAGATTTTAAATTTGGAAACTGAATGTATCAAATAAAAACCCATGTGATATATAAGGTTTATCACCAAAAATCTCTAAAAATATAACTTTAGAAGTAATATGAATTTGAGAAGAAGAGAGAAATATTCAAGTTTTTACTAATAAAATGAGGATAAGAAGACTATTTAAATAGAGCAAGATGAAAGGAGAGGGAGTTAAAATGGATCCCATTATTACCTTATAGGCCTTGTTTGTGTATATGCCAAACGGTCTATTCCCTTGGAGAATGGAGGGAAGTGTGTGCAGAGCGGGAGAATGAATTATTTATGTAACTCCCAAATTATACTAAAAGGGAACAAAGAGGTGAGTGGCATCTGATGAAATCTAAATTTTTATGAATTTATAATGCACATAAATATAAATTCCACATACATAAAGTAAACTTATGATAAATAAATTATCCCAAATAAATGGTAATACTAACATTGTGTGTTAGCATACTCTCACATAATAAGATGAATTTTTTATTAAAAAACAAAATTAAATATTATTTTGTAATAAATTTGAAATCAGAGACTACATTATGTATACTCATAAACTAAATTACAAATAAAAATCTCAAGATATATAAAACTATCATGCTAAGTTTTTTAAGATTGGAAGATTTATCTTTTCATTGTACACATAATCAAACTTTATTTAAATCTATACCAAGAAAGGACTCTATAATCTATATATATATATATATATATATATATATATATATATATATATAAAACTTTAAGGGATATTAACAAAATTAAAATTTTAATTACTTGATAATAGAAGAATTAGTTTGGTCCCAAAATTTATGAATAAGTATGATATATATATATATATATATATATATATATATATATCATACTTATTCATAAATTTTGGGACCAAACTAATTCTTCTATTATCAAGTAATTAAAATTTTAATTTTGTTAATATCCCTTAAAGTTTTTGAAACTATTATAGAATATGAAATTATCTGCTAAAGTTTTAAAAACTATTATAGAATATAAAATTATCTTTTGGTTATAATAATAATAAATTAAAAGAAACAAACAAAAAAATCTTGAAAGCAAAACTAGTTTCAGAAGTATTTATATCCAAAGATAAAATAGTTTCAAATACACTGCTCCCACCTTGTGTCTACTTTAATGATAAGGTATGATAAAAACCTATGGGCTTGAATGCATATATAATAAATCCATATTTGGAATCTACTTTTTGAATGCACATGATGATTAAATAGTGGACCATCACAACCTACTTATTATTCTTAGATCATATAGTATGGAAGAGAGGATCAAATTGACATCTATTTTAATACCATATGAGAGATTTTCTTCTTTCTTCAAAAATTCCATCAAAAAATTATGATACCTTGGGAATGTGTTATATTTTATATCTCTTTTATCCATAAATAGTTTTTCAAATCCAACATATATTGGTTCTTTCAAATTAAGGCCATTTGTTACCAGTTCGATAAAAATTGGAGAAAATAATAGGATCATTAATGATTAAGTACTTGAAATTTTATATTTTTTTGTATTTCCCAAATAATATTTTTTGTGTGTGTGTGTGTGTGTGTGTGTGTGTGTGTGTGTGTGTGTGTGTGTGTGTGTGTGTGTGAATTTTTACACGTGTGCATGTGCATGTACGTGTTCATGTGTGTGTGCATGTCCATGCATGTGTGTGTGTATTGAAAAATAAAATGCATCCACGTTTTGATGTAGACACCTATATTTCAAAGGCCATAACTTTTGATCTAAGACCCTATTTGAGTTTTTTTTAAACAAATATATTGGAGAAGAGAATGTAACCATAGCATATACTAGCTAGTTATGTTCAATTTTGATACATTGTGGAGACTAAACTGACCATCTAAGGGTTTAAAATTATATTTTTATATTTTTTCAATGATTTTAGAGTTTTATAAAACAAGTATCATTATAACTAGACATGAAATTGATTTTGAATTTATCCATTAGTTTGAATCTAACATGTATAAGATAAGTGTATATTATTAGAAACATCTAATTTTGTATGTAAAATTTGCTAAAAATAATAGTTGCTAATAATAGTAGGGTTTGTTAGTTCTATGTAGTGTTTTTAGTTTATTTAGATTATTTTAAATTTTGCATGTCAATTCCAATTTCAACTTGAGATTTATTTAAATAATTTTATGCGATTATTTTAATTTTTTAATGAATAATGAATAAATATTAGTGCTCATGAATTCATAAATAAATTGTGCTTATTAAAATTTTGCATTACTAGTTTATGGTTTTATCATTTAATATCAAAGTAGGTTTGGCTATTGGAGGTAATATCTTCATGAATCTATATAAGGTTTTAAAAAAATACTTTGGTAAAAATTTTGTGTTTGAATAATAGGTGTAAAATATGGCAAGAAGATGAGGATGGGTTGTAAAAATGAACAAGAATATACAACAATTGTAAAAGTAAGTGGAAGAGTTGACTATAATTATCACATGTCAAAGACAATGGTAAGAGTGAGATGAAATAGATGAAGAAATAGATCATGAAGAATAAATTTAGCAATAATAATAGGAATAATAACAACCACCATGAATTGAAGAAAATTTGGTTAGGACCTTAATGGGAATTAATGAGTGAGTCAAGATGGAAGTTTTGGAGTATGGAGGTAGTTTGAAATAATAGGTTTTGATATATTAGTTAAAAAATTATGGATAAGTTTTTTAATTAAAAATCATAAAATAAGAAAATAAATTACAATTTTCAAGTATAAAATTGAAGGATCATGAAATAATTTGGAGAGATCACCTTAGAAATAGAGATCAAGAAAGGGTAAATAAAATATCAAGACTTGGAGAAAGATGGAGAAGAAGCTAAGAGAAAAAATTATTCCTGTATATTATGAAAAAAACCTCTACATAAGAGTGCATAATTTAAGGAAAAAATATCATAGTGTACAACACTATATAGATGAGGTTTACAATCTTTCCATAGGAGTGGAGCATGTTGAAACAAAGGAAAAAATAGTTGTAATATATTTTAATTTTTGTTTCAAGATGAATTGAGCATGCATAGAATAACTACCATAGAAGAGGCTTACCAATTAGTTTTAAAGGTATGTAAAAATAAAATATATAAAATTTTACAACATAAACTAGGCCAAAAAAGGGATAATCATCTCTAAATGGATAAGGTGGGTTTAATCCCACTAGATGAGAATCATCCTTGAAATGAAAAACCAAGAAGATAATAGAAAAGGTTTTCAAAATAAAATAAATGAAGAGGATTTCATAGAGGCATAGATTATGGTGATAATAAAAATCATTTTATCCATAGAATAATTTATCAAAGAAATGAAGATGATAGGATTTTGTTAGCATTAATAGAAAATAACAAAGACACAAAAGTGGTGAAAATACCAACATAAATAACATAAGTGTTTAAATACTATGAAAATTTTATACTTGATGAGTTTCCAAACTGTTTACCACAAAATAGGTACATTATTAATCATATTGGTTTGATTCTTGATTAACTCTTCCCAATCAGGAAGCTTATAAGATGAGTCTAATGAAACATGCAGAGTTAAATAGATATATTACTGAAATGTTGAGAAAATTTTTAGTAAGGGAGAGAATGAGTTTTTGTGCAATGCCAACATTGATAAATCTAAATAAATATTTAATGTGATCTAGGAATTTAACTCAAGATAGGATGGCTAGTTTGGTGTTAGTTCCAAAATGAAAATAAAATGAAATAAACACACTAGCATAACATCTCTAGAGCTAGTTACTAGGGAGACCTTAGTTAACAAAAAAAAATGTAAACAAAACTAAAACATGAAAGAAAACTTCTTTCACCTTCCTTGGATGTTTCAAAATGCTTGTTATAGTGGCTTGCTTGGATTTGTGCTCATGAAGTCTGCATTAATGAAAGCTTGGCTACCTCCATCTCTCCTTAGCACCTTGTGTGGCTTTCATTTGGCTTGGCTTGGCTCAATATTTGGACATTATAACACTAATTTGCATGAATCTTTGGAATCAATTAAGTATTATAACTTTGGCATATGAGAGATTAAAAATGATGTTCATGGCCTCTCTATTTATAGATTTTTGAGATTGATTATGATCAACATGAACCGTCCATCTCAAGATTGAGATGTGTGGCTAAGGATTAATTCAATGATGTAATTAAAATTCATAAATAGGCTCATAAATATTTGGATAGAGGGGCATTGAATAGGCATGGAAATCTTACTAAGCATGGGAGGCATGAACCCTAATACTTGTTGCGTTTATGGCCTAGGGATGTCTTCCCAAGAAATGATGTCACTAGATGATGTAGATATTCAATATTCATTTCCAAAATTAAATTATTCAACAAGGTTCATGGAATTATAATTAGGCCATTGATTTTGTTTAATTAGTTTTAATAATGATTAGTCACTTTTATTCAAACCTTGGCTCTTTGTGCACAAACTAATTAAATTGGTCATAAATTTTTTGTTAATGGCCTAAAATTTGAATGGATTGGAATTGTAATTCGATGTCAGATGTGTTGGATTCATTATCCCATATAGGATGATGTCAACATAAAATAACAAAGGTGCATGCCTTGTAAAAGAGATTTTATAGAAACGAACAATCCAGAGCATCTCGGTGCAAAATTAGCATTTTGACACAAAATGATTTGATTAAAGTTAGTTGCTTCATAAATTATATTACCCTATTTAATGATACTTTGGCCAAAATCGGTACTTGAATATGTTAGTTTCAAATATTTTAATTTTTTTAGTGTTTTTAGGCTAAATTATACATTTTGGTGGAAATTGGTCAAAAGCTTGATTAGACATTATCAATGGCCAGTTTTAGGTGTCTATAGTTTTCCCTTATTTAGGAAGGCATTGAAAGCTATAAGCATAGTAATGTTTTCTCAAAGAATGAAAGGGTCATGTATGCCTACAACTTCAATGACAATTGATGGACTAACTATGTGATGCCCCCTCAAGGGAATGGTAGGCATAAGGAAAGGTTGGCAAGAGGTCCCTCAAAAAGAAAGAAGCAAAATAAGGGGACCAAAGAAAGGAAAATGATGGGGTTAAAACAAAATGAGTTTGAAAAAGTAGTCAAAATAATTGAGAATGAATGTGGGATGGTGTTAATGGTTTTCCCAAAGGTGCTTATAAATATTGTACCCTGATAGTGGCAACATGGCATAAAAATACAATGGTTTTCCTAAAGGCTATTAAAATTAGTAAGAAGATGGAGCTACCCCAGTTAGGATAGACAAACAAGATAATAACATGCCCCTGTATGGGTAGAATAAATAAAGTGGTGATAACATAATGATTTGCCCAAAGGTGGATATAATCATTGAGAAATTTAGGTGGGATGGTGTGTAATGAGTTTCCCATAGGTAGTTATAAACAATAGACCTTGATTATGGAAAACATGATTTATTTGGCCAATCATAATGATAATTTAACATAGAGGGTAATGATGAATTAAAATAACCTACTAGTAGGGAGATGCTCATTTAAACTAACAAAGGTGGAAATTCTTTCATGGTTAATTACTTTGTCTAGCATATGATTGGGATTGAATTAATATTCTAGTACCGAAGAGATGTTGATGCTACCATTACTGAATAGACTACCTAAATCTAAGGTTTGTTGTAACACGTGTCAGTAGGCATCATGGTATAACATCATGAGAACTTGGCCAAAATATGTATAAGGACTGACTCTTATAATCCAATACTCAATAGAAAATAAGGCACTGATGATAAAAACTATGATGACAATGTAGATGTATAAATATGGATGGATTTAAGTGTAAGTATGAGTAATGAATCTCCTAATGAACGCACATAGACTAAATCAAGGTAACAGTACTAAAAGAAAACAAACACGCACACAAACAATAAAAAAACAAACAAATTTAAATTAAACTATATGAACATATCCCTTTAAAAATAGGTGACAAATTAACAAACTAATAAAATGGGGGAATAGAAGAAAAGAAAGGGGATGGTTGAGTTGTCTCATATGCACTAGACAAGTGGACATTTCTTATATATTTTCATGAATGTGATAACTAATAAAAACTTTATGCCAACTGTAGTTCTTCTAGGAAATGGGAATAAAATGATAACTGATGAAAACAACATAATGGATGCAATATAATAATAGGAATGGTGTTTCAAAATAGCAAGTGTGTGGGATAAAAGGCCAAAAAGGATGGGGAAACTAAGGAACAAGTGATTTTCTTACAACTTAGTAAGGGTTCCCAAAATTCTTAAGTCAAAGAAGTGGTTAATGCTTTTGTTTTTTTATAATGGTTTTACAAATGTTTTTGGAATTTTTGGAGTATCTCAACTTGATCAAGAATGATGAGACACTAAATTGTGCAAGATCTCATAATGGTGAGAGTGTTGCTTAAGATGCTCATAAAATGAAGAGAGTGTTTCTTAAGATGCTCACAAAATAGTGAGAGTGTGGGTAAAAAGGGTGACTGAGATGACCTCAAGAAGTATCAAGCACTACCTACATAGTCCCAACATAGGACCTCAAGTCACTATAGTTCCAACTTATAGTGGAGAAATCTAACTAGTGTAACAATTAATTCAAACAAAATAGGCATAGTTGGGATAAAGGCATAGTATGATACAAGAAATGGCTAATTGGTATAGTCAAGGCACAATAAACAAGTATTGCCCCTAGTTTACCCATAGGCAGTTATAACTAAGATACAATGACATAGGTCATTGAGACTAATTTTCCCATAGGTAGTTATAATTAGGATCAAGATAATGAGAGAGAATGAAACACAAAATGAAAGATGCAACTACCAAATATCTATCATACTATTCCAAAATATTATCTTTGTCTGAAATGCTCAAAATAACTATTGAAATTGATTGGATTCATTGGTGCTGAAAATGTACAACTAATGGTGAAATTAAGGTCAAACGGGCTAGGTAGATAGGATTCAAAACATGTTTGGTTGATAAAACAAAATGGTAAAATATATAGGTAACAGGCTAAGAGGAATGATAAGAATGATATTCATATAAATAATAATAGTAATAAAATGGCACAACTAAAATGTTCCTCACAAAAAATATACCATAGTGCTCAAGTATAGTACCACTTGAGGTGAATAATATTCATCAGCTCAGGAAGTTCGTCTCTGTCTGATGTGGTGAGCTTGTATGCTCTTAATCCATAATCTACAGTAATGATGAAAGGCCGTATCCATTTTTTTTTTTTGAATTTACCTTTATATTTCTTTTTGACTATGGTATTCTTTTGGTTTTCTTTAAAAACAAGATCACCAAGTTTAAATGTTCTATACTTAACACATTGATTATAGTGGCCTTTGAGTCAGTTTTGATATGTTTAAAGATTATTGAGCATAGTTGTTCATTTTTCATCAAGTAGGTCTAACTCTTACAAGTGAGATACTCGATAGTCATGATCATCTAGGACATGTTTGAAAGATATGAATAGTGAAGGTAACTCAACCTCAATAGGAAGTATGGCTTCCATACCATAAATAAGTTAGTGTGGAGTGGTTCTTATGGGGGTACAGTGATAGGTATGGTATGCCCAAAGGGAATAGAATATCTAAAGGTGTTAGTCATGACTGAAATCATTGAAAATATTTTTGAGAATGTTGACAATAGTTTTGTTTGATGCCTCAACCTAACCATTACCTTGAGGGTAATATGTTGTAGATAAATGTTGTGTGGTGTTGTATTCGACACATAGCCTATCAACATCCTTGTTCTTAATGATCCTTCATTATCAGATATAATTTCAGAGGGGATACCATAGCGGTAAATGAGATGGTTGAAGATAAACTTATAAATTTGCTTTTTGGTCACGTAAGTGAGGGGTATAGCTTTAACCCACTTAGTGAAATATTCGGTGGTGGTAAGGATATGTTTATGGCCATTTTAAGATGTAGGATTGATCTTTTCAATGATTTCAAGGTCCCATGTAGCAAACAACCATGGTGTCAGAATTGGTTTTAGAGTCTTGGTTGGGGCATGAATCAGATTGGCATGATATTGACATTTGTCACATTTATTTACATATGTAGCTGCATTTGCATCCATTATGGCTCAATAATAACTAGTATGTAAGATATTTTTGGATAATACTACCCCACTAGAGTGGGCTCTACATATTCCTTCATGAACCTCCTATAATGCTAGTGTAAATTATACCGAAGTTAAATAATGAAGCAGAGTTCCGTCAAAACTATAGTCGTAAAGGGTTGATTTAAGTAGAGTATAACAAGTGGAGTGATGGATAAAGGCTTTGGTTTATTTTCAAGATAGGTTAGGTGGTAAAACTTGGTCATGAAGGAAGTTGTAAAGGTCTGAATACCAGATATAATTAGGACCAACAATATCACAAATCATCACTATAGTGGAAGGCTCATGAGTTGGTGTGACAAGCTCTCAATGAGGAACTGATAATCTCTAGCTTTGTCTATTTGTCAAATCAAAGATCTAGTAGTGGTCATAACATGTACAATTCTGTTACATGCCCTTAGCATATGCTCAAACTGAATATCAGCAATTTATTATTTAAGAGTGTCAACCATGGCCTTATATGGAACTATCTTGTCATCTTTATTCTAAAAATTTTATGTAACCTGATTGATGATTAACTAAGAATCACCATAAACCTTAAGATGAGATACATTCTATTGTACCACTTGACGAAGCCCTAAAATAAGTCATTCATATTTAGTCATGTTGTTGGTACAAGAAAAACTAATCTCAAATTATTTAGGGATTAGATCCCCATAAAATGTAATAAATAAAAGGCCTACCCCTAATCCATGTGCCATAAATGATGCATCAAAATATAGCTTATAGTGTTGCTCCTCAAGAGGTGTGCCCATGATGATCATTATGGATTCATCAGGAAATTGGAATGTTAGTGGCTCTATGTCTGCAAAGGGTGTTTCAATAAGATGGTTTACAATAACTTGGCCTTTAATGCATTTTTAATTGATATACTCTATGTCAAAATCACTAAGAAACATGATCTACTTAGCTGTTCTACCTTGTAACACTATTTTAGATAGTAGATACTTGAGAGGATCTACTTTTGAGATGACTATGGTCTTATTGTTCAACATGTAGTGTCATAATTTTTGAGCTATGAATACCATAGATAAACATGATTTTTTAATAGGCATATAGTTGTGTTCGTATGTGACCAATGTATAGCTTAAGTAGTCTACTGCATGTTATTTTCCATTGTCATCATGTTGAGCTAAAAGTGCTCCCAAGGAAATATCTCTCATTGATAGGTACAACAAAAAATGCTTTTCTTGGCATAAGGGGTAACAAAATAGGTGGATCTTCTATGTAATATTTTAGCTATTGAAAAGCTATTTGGCAGTGATTGTCCTAATGGAATGCAACTTTTTTTAGAAGATGTGTAAATGGATAACCCTTGTCTGCTAACTGAGATATGAAGCATCGAATTGACTAGATCTTACCCTATGAACTATGGAGTTACTTCAAATTGGTTGGTGGTGGCATCTTTGTTATAGTGTAGAATTTAGCTAGATCGACTTCAATGCCTCTATGAGACATGATGAATCCAATTAATTTTCTTGATGATACTCTAAACACACATTTCTTTGGATTTAGTTGGACTTTGTACTCACATAGTATTTTAAATATTCTACGTAGCACCATTGGATGGTTGGCCTGGGTTTTCGATTTGCATAGTATGTCATCAATGTAGTATTCAATAATATCATGCATCATATCATGGAATATGATGGTCATGTCTCTTTTATATGTAGCTATGGAATTTTTAAGACCAAATGGCATTACTTGATAATAGAATGATCCCCATGGAGTGGTGAATATTGTCTTATGTTGGTTTTTTATTGGTATTCTGATCTAGTTGTATCCTGAAAAGCCATCCATGAGTGAAAGCATCTCATAACCCACCATGGAGTCTATGATCATGTCAATATTAGGAAATAGAAATACATCCTTAGGGTAAGATTTATTTATGTCTCAAAAATTAGTATAGATTCTTATTTTTTTAAGCTTTTTACTAATAAGTAAAATATTAAATATCAACTCTGAGTAGTCAATAGATCAAATACATCCTACTTTGAAGAGTTTTTACAAATCTTTCTTTACTAATACAACAATGCAAAGTTGAATCTTGCATAAATTTTGTTTAACTAGTTTGGCATCAAGATTTACCACAAGGTGATGTAAAACCAAGGTGGGGTCCAAACATGGCATGTCAAAATAAGCCCATGCAAAGATATCTACAAATTCTCTCAATAGAGTTGTAAATACTTCATGTTCCTCGTCAGTGAGAGACGTGCCTAATTTTATCCATTTCAAGTCTGATTGTGTCATGATGTTTACCTCTATTATATATTTAACTAGAAGGGTTGAGCCATCTTATAGAATAGTAGGAAAAGACTTGAACTATTGGATGATATCAGGGTCCTCTGTTAGGACTTGCTCTTCAACTTCTCTTAGGCATGATGAATCTGAGTTACCTAATGGAAGATCAGCCAAGTGAAAAAAATAGTCAAAAATTCTTGAAGAATTTGATCAAACACTTGTTATTTCTCAAAATTAAACTCAAATCCATAGGTAAATTCATCGTTGGTGGTCTCCTAGTCTAAATTCAAAGAAGAATGAAAACCCCCATCTAATGGTGTCTGAAACAAGTTTCCACCACTAGACTAGCCTTTATCTTTACTTTTTCCCTAGTTAGAAAGTGCCTTAAAAAGGTTTTCACTTTGGTACCTCAATGTTTTATTTATTTATTTTTGGCTAAGGGCGTTCACCTACTTTCCAAAATAGGCTTTAGGATCTAATGTGATTGAGAATCCTAATTTATGATCTCCCAACGGAACATTGTCTCTAAAGCCTCTAAAATCATAGAATACCTCATCATTTTGAAACTCATCAATTGATAAACTAGATTCTTGTTGGTCCCAATCTAGGATTTAGGGATAGTATAATGGTAATTGGTTATTACAAATGATTAGGGTAAGGGTACAAATGGCATTATTATCAAACATGTTAGTCTCAACAAGGTCATCAAAGATAAGGCTATGATCAAACTCTGATTCACTATCAACATCATCATCACTAGTCACTAGTGATGAAACTCAAATAAGATATGTAGGGTCACCCCCAGGTGGTTGAAATCTAAGTCCATAGGGTCTTTTGTACTTGGTCATGGAAATTGGCTCAAGTTTTCCTTTTTTATTAGGTATGATGCCTCCTCCTTCATAGTCTTAATTCTCCATGATCCTATTGGGAATAAGATACTTTGCACTCTTATAAAAATCAGCTTGGTTGTCATTGTATAACCATGGTTCATTGCCCTTGAGAGGGTCTAGTTCTAGGTCAGATGTTGGTACCAACATGATAGGTCTTTTATTTTTGCTCTTTTTTTGCTAATGCTTACATGGGGTAACTTTAGGTCTTCCAAAGGTCTTTGAATTTTGAGGAAGATTGGCAATATGAAAGTTATCATGTGTTTAATATTATTCTAGACCATTAGCTAAAATGATGTAATGATTGGAAGCTTTAGGAGGTGACATGTGGGAAAGGGAATCCAAGGTATTAAGATCTATGCAATTATCCTCTATATAATCAATAAGTATGTCCTTTCCTTTATCCTACTAAGAACTAGGATTCATGTCATATTGGTAATTGTAGTTTTGAAACTTAGCCTCAAGATGCTTGTAATGCTCATATGCTTGCAAATCTCTTGGAATATTCACCTCCATCCCTGAGTGAGAGAACTTGATACATTGGTGCAAGATTGATGGGAATGGATGAGTCTCATATAACCAAGCCTACCTAAAAGCATATTGTATGAAACTTCAAGATCAAGCACATGGAAACGTGTATCATGAGTCAAAGGCCCAATGATAACTGGAAGGCTAATGGTTCCTTGTGATATTCTCTCTTGAATATCATAAGCTTTGATAGTTATCATTTATGGTTGAAGATCTACCATTGTGTACCTAAGAAGCTTGATGAGCTTTAGAGACACTATGTTGAGGCCTGATCCATTGTCTATAAAGACATGTTTCACTTTATGTCACTTTATATAAACTTCTATGTATAATATATTATTATGGAGTGGGCCAAGGGAAGACATATTACTTTGGTTAAATGTGGCTTGTTGGGTAGGAGCTAAGTGTCCAACCAAAGCTTGAAATTTATCAGGGGATATGTCACTGGCAATATTAGATTGGGTTAAGAATTCATTCAAAATTTTCTTATGAATTATCAATGTCCACAATAAATCTAAAATAGAGATCTAGGTTGGTGTCTTCTGCAATTATTCCATAATGTTTTTTTTTTGGGGTCAGTGTTAAATGGCTTATTCTAAGGTTGAACATCTAGTTGGATAATGGGAAAAGTGGTAGATGGATGTGGGCTTGGAATGCTAAAATTTGACCTCTAATTTGTGATTGCACAATAAAGTTTAAGTATAGGACCATGGTTGCTAACAAATTATGGTAATAGTGTGGGACCAGACATGACAAGTCTCAGTTGTTGGTGTACTTGTAAGTGGTCATATGGCAAGGATGAGTTATCAGTATAAGGTCTAAAAGTGGAAATATTGGTTTGCTAATTCATTTGTGTGTAGTCCTAGGTCAAAGAAGGATTATCCATGTAATTGGGCTAAGTGAAATTGTTTAGCAATCATCTAATTTTATTAGCACTCAGTCTAGGCTTAATGGAGATGGTATTAATTCTACCCCCTATAATATGACCTACAACCCTATTTTAGTCATGTGTAATTGCATGGTAGTTTTGTTGGTTGTTATCATTTTGACCTTGGTTTTGTCAATTATTCTAACCTTATTGGTTTTATTATTAATTCTACTAGTTCTACTAGTTCAACCTTTGATTTTGATAATATTGATTTTGTTGTTACACTAGCTATTATTATTGTTGGTGTTGTTAGAATTGTTGTTGTTGTTGTTGATGTTGTTGTTGTTGTTAGTTATGTTATAGAAAAGGATTTTGATAGATGCCAAGATTCTAATTGGAGGTGGAAGCACTACCATCTAATGTGATCTCCCCATTCTCAAATATATTCTCAAACAAACACTTGATTTGCATACATCTTCATAAATTATGCCCATTGACCCAATGATATTCACAAAATTAATTTTCATGGTACCAATAAAGATAAGAAATGCCTTGAATATAATGCTTTGGTATAATCAAACTAATCAAATTAGTAGTGTAAATTTTATGAGATACAAACTCAATAGGCTCTCCAAGGTCACTAAAAATATGACGCATGGGCACAATTCTTCTTGGAGGTGGGTTTTACAATGGAAAGGGTTGTGGCATTTGTTGCACGAGTCTTAGTTGTTGCATTTGTGGCATTATTTGAAGAGGTTTAAGAGTAATCTAAAAATGTGGTGTAGACAATGTTTGCACCATTTGGACATGACATGACTTGGTTACTCTATTTCCCATAACATTCATATTGTAGTTGAATTGTTTTGATCTATCTTAGTTATTAGCTTGTGCTAGTTGTGATGCTTGCAATTGGATTGGATGTTGGTTTTAAATGCTTCTTTGATTGGTGTCCTAGTTATAATTATTAAAATTAATCTTGATGACTTCTTTATTAATGAGCACTTTCTCATTCTATAAACCTTTATCAAAGATTTCTTTAAAGGTATGTGCACACTACAGTTCTAGATCATACGCTATCTCACTATGCAAGTTTTTAATGAATATAAAGGCTAATTTTTTATCTAGTAAACTATGAGTGAATTATCTTGCAAGTAATCTCCATCACTTTAGATATATTTCAAAACCCTCATTGGCTTTTTGTTTACCTTGTGTCAAATCAACCAGTGAAATCTCATGTTTGAGATTATAGGAAAAGTGATGCACAAACTTATTTGAAAGATCATAAAAATAATTTACTAAATTCTTAGAAAACTTAAAGAACCACTCCAAGCCTTGTCTAACTAATATCCTTGGAAACAACAACAAAAGGTATATATTTTTATATGCCACTGGTTGGCATGCAACAATAACTTAGTTAAATGGGCTTTGGGGTCACCTTTCCCCTTGTGTTTATCAAACTTTGGTGGCTAATATTATGGAGGAAATGGAATTTTTAAGTACTCCATATTGAATGGATATTAACACACATCATCTAACTTAAACTTTTTAACCTATTTCCTCACTTGGATGGACGCAATTACATCATTCATTTGTTGAAATTCTTGGGATAGAAAATTAGAGGAACATTGGTTTGAGGGGCAACATTGGCTTGTGTAAATGGTTGGGTGCTCACAAGTGAATCACTTTGACTAGGGTATGATGTGGGTATTTGGTATATATTGGATTGGTTGTGAAATAAACTAGGAATATGCATATGTGGATTATGATGTACTTGTTAAAATTATACATTTGATTATGTGATAATTAGGTTTGGGTTGGAAATGAAGGTTTGTTGAGGATTTTGTGGTTGGGATGGAGGGATATAAATATAATTTTCTTACTATGGTTGAATAGGGATCTATTTCCAACTACTCAAACCTTGCCATTGAGTGGGAACTTATGAACGAAGACCCTATCTCTGAATGGGTGGCATATTTTGAACAAAAGACAAATATTGCCTAGTAGGTACTTGAGAAATATTGGAACCCCCTTGTTGCATGAATCTTGGTTGGTAAGTTGATGCTTATTGAAGATTTGGCACCTATCACTAACCAATATTTATATGTTGTTGGTTAGACATCATTTGGTTTTGAATTGGCACATTAGCCTATGACTGAAGAGGTATGTTTGATACTATCTAATGAGGTGGAAAATTAGTTTCCCCTTGTTGAGGTGACAACACATTTGGCCTCTATTATATTATTATACTAGATTGTGCCTACTATTGTGGAATACCACTCATCACCTATTAAGGAAGAATATGATTCACCATATTTTTCTATTGAGGTATGGCATTGGTTACTGGTTGGATACCTGATCCTATTGGTTGTGTGCTTGAAGAAGTGGATGGTTGAGGATTAGAAGTAGTTTGTTGAGATTGGGATGTAAAAACTCTGACTCCTTGATTGTGAGAACCACTTACAATGTTGATGAAAGGCATATTTTTTGGCTATCCATTTGCGTATTAATACCACTTTGATTTGGATTGGATGTTGCTTGCACACTATCCACTATATTTTGGTCACTATTCTATGTAGAATCAGAAAATAATTCTTTTATGGTTGGCATATGAAATAATTTTTCAACTGAAGTATTTTGAATGAATGAGTATACACCCTAATTTTCTTGACTGGTTAACTCTATCAAAACTCCTATTGAAGGAACTAAGTCAATAAGAGGCTTATTCAACATGGTCATATGGTTGAAATTACATGCTAGATTTAGGTAGGTTTGATATGCTATTTGCATTTGGTTAAAGTGGTCTTCCATGAGGTTATTTCCTTTGTTAGGCATATTAGGTTCCTGATACATCATTTGGACTAGAGACAAAGGATTGCTAGAAGAAGCCTATTGAATATACAATATGTTGTGAGGCATTCTTACTAGACTTGGTAAACTTTCATGGGGGAATTCTACCAGAAACATGGCCCCTACCTCTATGAAACTAACCAAAATCTCATCTTTGTTCTCCAATAGATGATGCTCAAAAAAATAAGGATCATATGTGGAAGGTGCATTAACAGAGTATGGTTATTGAGGAAAAGGTTCTTCAATAGTAGGTATCATGGATATATATTGTGCAATTTTTTCTTGATCTTATTTTAAATATGGTGGCATATTAACTAAATAATTAGCCAATAGATATTGGTTCGGTGCCCCTATTTGAGTACTATAAGAGGGATAAGGATCCACTTCATAAGTAATATTAGCTATGTAGGGGTCTTGCACCATTTCTTCTTGTATAACCACATTACTAATCCCTAGATTGTACATGAGTCCACTACAAGTGTATTAATACATGTTGGGATCCATAATAAATGTTTTTGTGATAAAAAGGGAAGAGAGTTTTAAAAACTATAAAAATATGACGTTCAAACATGGTCTAAATTCATCAAAAGGATGGGAAGGTTTATGTGATGATTTATGATAAAACAAGCTAACATTAAGTATCTAAAACTACATGTCTTATACAAAAAAATTAAGTAAATGGACCAAAAATCAAAATTCCAAACTCTAAGGCCGAAGTGATATAGTTACTAGGTCCTTTGGCCAAATGAAACATCAAAAGATAGGCTCAAACAAGGCATGTGCTAGGACTCTTAGCCAAAACAATGTGATAATCTAGACTTTAAGAATAGATGAAATTTTAATCTAATAGATTTGAAACACTTCTAACAAAAACCAGGTCTTTGACTCTTGGATATGAAATCAATCCAATAGGTATAAGGTATGAAACAAAAGGAACTTTAGAGATAATTTGTTTTCTCATGAACAATGGTATAAATCTTTATTATTTTGACAAATAGGCTAGACAAATGTGAATAACATATCTATGATAGACAAATATTCATAAAGGTAGACTCGTATTGGCTCAAAAAAAATGTGTGTAAACTTAAAATGTATGCCAAAATGTCTATGAAACAATGTTTGAAATTTTTTGGGCAGCATAAAAATTCTAAACTACTCAAAAGACATGACAAAATGTTTGTTTCAAGAAACTCTCTAAGGCAAAGATGGTTTCTCATAAATTTAGCAACATAACAATACCCGTCTTAACTCAAATGAAATAAATACCTTCAATGTTTTGACAATATCTTTAAATCTAAAAGTTATGCTTAAAATGATCTCAATGGGAAAAATATGGCAACACAAAAATGTTTGGTGCATAGACTCAATGTGTAAGTATTTAGCACAAAATGACTTAAGTCTATCAAGAGGTGATAATGATTATGAGTCTTAAATGACCTTCAACCCAAATTGGAAATTGAACCTAAGTTGCCTCAGGTTTAGTGAAAATGGAAACCCACTTATCAAATCAACCCTATGAACTTATGACGGTGAAATTTCAAATTTTGATTATAAATGGTCTTTAAACAATGTTTGGTAATAGTTTAGACTCAATTGGGTAGCATAACTATGTCAAAGTGGATGATATGACTCTAAGTTTTTGATGAACTTTGAACAAAGAAAATTGATGATTCACTTGGGTAGCATGACACTTATTTGTTCA
Source organism: Torreya grandis (assembly GCA_037957365.1). Taxonomy (NCBI): domain Eukaryota; kingdom Viridiplantae; phylum Streptophyta; class Pinopsida; order Cupressales; family Taxaceae; genus Torreya; species Torreya grandis. The sequence goes on from JARHVA010004789.1 coordinate 24,872, forward strand.
AAGGAAAATGAGTAATATGCATTTTGGTTTGTATCATTTGGTCTCACCAAGTTTTGACTCTAAACAAGACTTTAATCTAGGATAAAACCAACCAATTAACTGCTCTTAGGTCCTAAACTGACAAGATTGCTTGGTATTGTTGGAATCCATAAATATACATGATTTGAGAGGCTTTTAGTGTTAATCCAAAAATTAAAATGTGCATTATATAATAGGGGTTTTCCGCCCCCCTTCTCTCAAATGATAGTACTATGACATGGACCTTTAGGTGCACCTTGCACCAACAACACTTCCACGGCAAGTGGGGATTTGTCTAAGATCTACAAGTTTTCAATTATTTATAGGGGGATAAATTACACAATGACTTTCACATCACAATTCAAAATAAAATCATGTAATTGGGTGTCCACAATACTTGGCTTGTTGCAAAAAGGTCTTATCTTTTTTGCAACCACTACATCCATCACTTTATTAGTGTAGTGTGATGTCCAAAGTGTAGATATGTCTCATGTGAAACTATAACACTAGAAGGTGGTTTAAATACAAAAACCTTTGATCCTAGTGGGAGTGGATGAAGTTAGTGATAGGATATGAAACCTTGGGAAAAATATTCCCTATAGAACTTGCAGGAGGTGATGAAGTCCCCCTCATAAGCCAAAATGCAATGAAATGAAAGACATAAAAAGAAATACTTTAGGGTCATATTCAAGGTCACCCAGACTATTTAAAATTTTTAGGAAGTGATTTATATGAAATTATTTTTAAGCCTTGGACTAGGCATGTGTGCAATAAGGATGATACTTTTGATTCAAAAAGTTCCCTAAAGGGGATGGATGGAAGAGCATACATGTAACATCCCTCTTTTTTCCAATCAAATTATCTTTAAATAACTATCAAATACAAAATTTGACAAGTGTGTTCAATTTTAAGCCATAAATTAAAGATTAGGTGGTGTTCTTTTGACCCCTTGGTCTTAAGTTGTAACTTTGAAAGCAAAATTTGTCAAAAGATTTACCTGAGCATCTAAATTTTTTGTTAAACACCAAAACAAGGTTCCTAATCCATTTTAAACTTTCAAAAAGGTCTAAAAACATGTTTTAACAAATTCCAACCTTGATCCTATAATGAAAAAGTTAGAGTGTCCTTTAGCTTTGAAGTTAATTTATGAATGAGTGAAGCAACTTCTCAAAATGAGCTCTCTATTTCAAAATCAAAATTACACAATCGATCCCACTATTTCCTTGAAAAATCACAATTATAGACAATAATATCATAGTTATGGGTTAGATCAAATAGAAAATCACAATATTTCTATTTACCTATGAAATTACTACATAGATTATCAATATTGTTATTACCAGACAAAAAACATAGAAAACACAAAATCATTGTTTTGATATTACAATTGCTGCATGGGTGAACAATATCATTGCTATCAAATAAAATCATTATTTACTAGTTATAAAACATGAAAACACAAAATTTTTTAGATGATGAAATCACTGTTATGTGAAATTGCTACCCAAAATGATGAAATAGTTGGCCAACATAATAAAATTGTTACCTAAAAGAATGATATCACTACTCAAAAGGATGATATCATTGTTCTCAATGATGATATCACTAGTTAAGTCTAAAAAATTAATATTTTGAAAATAATGATTTCATTCACATAAAATTTCTATTGTATAAGCCACAATATTGTAACAAAGAGAAAAAATGAGTTTTACAAGAATAAAAATGCTATAAAAAATGGAAAATTAACTTAAATTTTCACTCTTTTTGGCCCTCTCACTCCAAGATCTTGCATGGAAAGGATTAGTAAGTTTATTGAAAAATATGTGTGACTAAATTGGTGGGATACAATCCCACTAGGCATGCCATTATGTGAACTATGAATTTGACTCAAGAGAGGATGGTTAGTTTGGTGTTAGTTCTAAAATGAAAATAAAATGAAATAAACACACTAGTATAACATCTCTAGACCTAGTTACCAAGGAGAGTTTAGTTAACAAAACAAAATGGAAACACAACTAAAACATGAAATAAACCTTCTTTCACCTTCCTTCGATTCTCCAAAATGCTTATTGTAGTGGCTTGCTTAGCTTTGTGCTCATGAAGTTTGCATTAATGGAAGCTTGGCTACCTCCATCTCTCCTTGGCACCTTGTGTGGATTTAGCTTGGCTTGGCTTGGCTCAATATTTTGACATTATAAATCTAATTTACATGATGTTTTGGAATCAATTCAACATTATAACTTTGGCATATGAGAGCTTAAAAATGATGTTCATGGCCTCTCCATTTATAGATTTTTGAGATTGATCAGAATCTACCTAAACTATCCATCTCAAGATTGAGATGTGTGACTAAGGATTAATTCAATTATTTAATTAAAATTAATAAATAGGTTCATAAATATTTGGGATAGAGGGCCATTGAATAGGCATGAAGGGTCTTAATGAGGCATGGGAGGCATGAATCCTATTATTTATGGCATTTATGTCCTAGGGATGTCTTCCCAAGAAATGATGTCACCTGATGATGAAGATATTCAATATTCATTTCGAAAAATAAATTATTCAACAAGTTCCATGGAATTCTTAATTAGGCCCATGATTTTATTTAATTAGATTTAAGCATTATGCACTTTGATGTAAACCTTGGCTCTTTGTGCAAAAACTAATCAAATTGGTTCGAATGTCTTGTTATTGACCTAAAATTTGATTGGATTAGAATTGGAGTTGATGTCAGATGCATTGGATCATTATCCCATTTAGGATGATGTCAACACCAAATAACAAAGGTACATTCCTCGTGCAAGAGATTTGACAAAAAAGAGCAATCCATAGTACCTAGGTGTAAAATTAGCATTTTGACTCAAAATGATCTGATCAAAGTTAACTAATTCATAAATTGCATTCCCTATTTAATGATACTTTGGTCAAAATCAGCACTTGAATATGTTAGCTTCAAATCTTTTAATGCATTTTAGTGTTTCTAGGCCAAATTATGCATTTTGGTGGAAATTGGTCAAATCTTGATTGGAGGTTATTGGTGGCTAGCTTTAGGTGTCTAAATTTAACATAGAGGATGTGTGTGGATATTAGATAAATCAATTAAATTTCCATCAAATACATATTTTATATACCTCATCTAGATGATATGATGTATGTGCTTGTAAGAGCAAAATACAATTATATGATGATATGATGTTGTATTTTATCCCACTATACAATTATTAAGACATATGAGACATTACTCATGCCTAAGGAGTATATCCAATCTATATACCATGAGGCCTTGAAGTATGTGAACACTAAAAATAGTTTAATAAAAAGTAGACATGAAAAGTGGGTGTCTTTATTTCAAGGATATACATTTGTTTTTAAACATAATTCCAAAAATTAGAATCAGGTAGATGATGCTTTGAGTAGACTAGTGGCATTATTAACTAATATGATAAGTGAAGTACTTGGATTTGAAATTGTTAAGGAAGTGTATGATATTAGTCTAGATTTTGGAAATATAGCTGAGTAATGTAGGAATCCATTAAAATGTGATTCATGTATTATTTATTATGATTAAATTATACAAGATGGTTATCTCTTCAAGGGAAAAAAATATTTATTTTGATTATATCTATGAAAAAAATATTATAAGATAATTACACAATGGTGGTATGGATGGACACTTTGGTAAGAATAATACAATAGTTTTGGTGTAAGAGAATTATTTTTTGGAAAAATATAAAAATACATGTGGAAAGGTATGTTCCAAGATGTAGTATATGCCAACTGAATAAAGGACATGCACAAAACACGTGTTTGTACATGTCATTACTAGTATAAAGAGGAACAATGGTATATTTAAGCATGGAATTTTTATTGGGGATACAAAACATTGAGAGGCAATGATTCAAAATTTGTTTTTGTAGACAAGTTTTCTAAATAGTTCATTTTATTGCATATAATAAAACCAATGTTGTTAGTAGAGTAACATATATATTTTTTCAATTATGTTTTAAGATTGTATGGTGTTCCAAAACCATTAATTTAGACAAGGATAAATTTTTTTGAAGTCGTTTATTGAGGATTATGTGGAATAATTTGAGAACTAAATTATAATTTAGTACTGCATGACACCCATAAGAAGATGGATAGATTAAATTAGTAAACAAGAGTTTGAAAATTTTGTTGAGATGAATAGTTGGAGAGAATCTTAAGTAATGGGACATGGCTTTACCAAAAGTTGAGTTTTCATGAAAAAGTTCTATGAATAAATAAAAAAAGAAATCACCATTTTAGATCATCTATGGCAGAACTCCTAAGGGTGTTCTAGATCAGGTGTAGTTACTAATTAAAGAATGGGTTAGTGATGATGATAAAGCATTTAAAAAACACAAATAATAGTTGTAAAGAGTAATAAGAAAACTACATGAAAGCAATAAAAAGTATAATGTATCAATAAACATAACAATAAGGCCAAAGTTTTTTTTAATAAAGAGACTTTGTGATGGTGTATTTGAAAAAAAAAATCCCCAAGGAACATACAACAAGATGAAGTACACTAAGATTGGCCCATGCATTATTATGAATAAAATCAATGACAATGATTAGGAGGTGTGTTTACCACATAATTTTTATATTTATCCAATATTTAATGTTTTACGATATGAATTTCATAGATAACATGATGAAGGATAAAAATGTGAAGAAGTGGATTGGAAGAAACAAGTAGGGGGGAAAGAAGATAGTGTAGGTTATGGATAAAATGATAGTGAACACAAGACAATATATCTATAATAGGTATTTGGTATAGTGGGAAGGATTGCAATAATAAAACAACATATAATAAAAATGAGAGTTTAATAATATTGACAAGAATAAAAGGAAGGAGTATAATAAAGGAAACTCACATGATTGGAATTATTTTCAACTAGAGGAGAATGATGCATAGATCTATCTTGAAAAGGCCATAAATTTTGATCTGATAACCCTTTTTCACCACTTTTTAAATGAATATTATGGAGATGATAATTCATCCATAACCTATGCTAACTAGTTAGGTTCAATTTACATACCCTTTTTATGCCATAAGTGACCAACTTTAGGTTTAAAATTGCAATTTAATATTTATTTATACAATTTTAGAATTATATATATATTTTTAACTATAAATTAAATTTCATTAAAAAATTTATATTTGTGAGACTTTAATGTGGATAGGATAAGTGGATATGTTTAACCCTTATGAAATTTCATGTAAAAGTTGATAAAAATAGTAGGGTTGGTTAAATTTAAGTAACTTCTTGATTTATTTATATTTTTATTAGTTTTGCATGTCAAATCTAATTTTGATTTGAGATTTATTTAAATAATTTTATGTAATAATTTTAAATTCATTCATGAAGATTCAATAAATATTATTGTTCATGAATTTTTGAGAAAATTGTGCCTATTTAAATTTTGCTTTGTTAGTTTTTGGTTCCATAATCTAGTATCATATTAGGTTAGACTATTCGAGGTAATATCTTTTTCAATTTTTATTATGATTTGAAATTATATTTATAGATAAAATTATGTGATTGAATAACTAGTGTAAAGTATGGAAATAAGATGATGAGGGATTGAAAATATGGACATAATTATATAATAGGTATAGACACAAATAGAAGAATTGACTGTAATTATCACACGTCAAAGGTGAAGGAAAGAGGGAGATGAAATAAATGAATAAAAATATCATGAATAATAAATTTTAAAGAAGAGGAATAATAAGAATAACCACCATCAATTAAATTAATTATTAGTAGGGCCTTAGAGGTAAGAAAATTTGGAATTAAGGTGCAAGTTTCAGAGTATGGAGTTAGTTTTTTAAAAAAGAGTTAATTTAATAGATAAATAGTATGGAGATTTTTTTTGAATAAATATGTTTTAAACATGAAAATGAATCAAAGTGTGCATTCATAAAATTGAAGGGTCATGAAATTATTTTGTGGGATCACCTACATAAATATAGATAAAGAAAGGGTAAAGAAAAGATCAATATTTGGATAAATCTAAAGAATAATCTAAGAGAGAAATTTATTCCTAGAGATTATGAGAAAAAATGATCTACATAAAATTTCATAATTTAAGACAAAAATATCATAGTGTAAAAGACTATATAGATGAGTTTTACAAACTATCCATAGAAGTGGAACATTTTAAAACATAGGAACATATTGTTGAAAGGTATGTAAATGTTTTAAAGTTTTATATTCAAGATGAATTAAGTTTTAATATAATAGATAACATGGAATAGGCTTATCGATTGGATTTAAAATCAAAATAAAAACATTACAGACTACTTTTAGAAGATCAACTGGATCAAAAAGGGGACAATTATCTCATAGGGGACAAGGTGTTTTTAGTCACACTTGAGGAGAATCATCCATTGAAATGGAAAACTAAGAGGATAATAAAAAAGTTTTTAAAAATAAATAAAGAGGAAAAGGGTTTTAGAGAGGCGCAATCCATGGTGGAAGTAGAGAATGGAATGGTCCACAAATATCTCATGTTTGTTATAGATGTCGAGAAGAAGGGCATAAATAATTTGAGTTTCCGCACAATCATTAACAATAAATAAATAAAGAGGATCAAACATGAGTGAATTTAGTTTATATTGAGATAAAACAACAAATTCATAAGTTGCATAAGACATATGAGAAAATATCACAATGAGGAGAATAATGATAGCTGGAAGGAAATAACAAGTGCAGAGTTAAAAAAGTGGTGATTCATGGTTTAGTAAAAATATTTTTCAAACAAGGTTTACCTTAATAGGTAAGATATGTCAATCAATTATTGATGGTGGTAGTTGCGAAAATATGGTTTCTAAAGAAATGGTATAAAAATTAGGTCTATCATGCAAGAAACATCCTTATCTTTATTGGATTTCATAGTTTGATAAAGATAATTAAGTTAAAATAGATAAAATGTAATTAATCAAATTTCATATAGTAAAAAATAATAAGGATGAAATATGGCATGATGTTATCATAATTGATTAATATCATGTGTTACGTAGAAGACCATGGCAATATGATAGAAAAACAATTTATGTTGGAGCAAAGAATATATGAACTTGTTAGAAAGATTGTAGAAAGATTGTTTTGTTACCTATTAAAGAATAAGGATAGGTATAAACCATGTTTTACATAAAATAATTTTAGAAAACAAAGAAGACACACAAGTAGTGAAAACACTAGAAGAAAAAATAGAAGTGTTGAAATAATATGCATGTTATACCTGATGAGTTTATATATGGTTTAAAACCAAAATATTACATTAAAAATCATATTAATTTGATTCAAGTATCAACTCTACCCAATTAAACAACTTATAGGGTGTGTCTAATAGAACATGCAAATTTGAAAATATAAGTTACTAAATTAGTGAGAAAAGGTGTAGCAAGGGAGAGCATAAATTCATGTGTTACAACACCATAATATGTAACTGCCAATAAAATATTAAATACAAAGTATGTTTATACAGACAAATTTTTATTAACTTTACCACTTAATAACACTTTTTATCCTACATGAACCTATCAAGTTTCAATCTCTTTAAGTGTATGCCTTAAAAGGTGCTCTGAGAAAGGAGTGGGTAGACCATTGGTTTCTTTTAATATTTTTGTATATTTTTATAATCACTATAATTTTCCTCACTTATTTAGAGTGTCTCTCCATTTACCTCCTATGATGCCTCCTTGGAATCCTAGAATCTTGAAATATGCATAAGTTTGAAATCCTAGAACCCTGTAATATGGCTGCTAAGTCTGAAATACAATAGAACCCTCCAAAATATAGATTTAAATTATAGCTCCTATAGGTCAAAAACCAATCTCAAACATCATAAAATTATAGATATAAAATATAACTTAAATGTCCAAGAAACTATATGTCCATATCTAAATGTTAACTTACACTTAAATGTTTATTTTATATTTATACTACCTATTTTTAGCCCTCCCTAAGACAAAACCTTATTTTACCATCTATAGGACTAAGTTATCCTAGGTCGATTCTATTCTAAGAGTTGAGCACATTACAGGTCTATGTCGACCTAGGCTGACTTAGTCTGGACCTAATTACTTTTCTTTCTAACATGGTTGATTTGGATGACTATGTCAGTGAAACTTTCAAAAAGGTTTAGGGTTAGATAAATCTATATATGCACATAGTTTTCATCATTTTAGAGAGGAAGTAAAGATTAATAATAATATATTGGCATATACTTATCCACCATTCTACTTGAGGAACATTACTTAGGGTTCTAATACTACACTTAGAGATATGGATCTTTTCTTGTGGAAAAGTATTTTGGATACATAGAGAAGTTGTGTAGCCTATAGAAAACTTATACATGCTATCCTTACATACCATAACAAGCTATTGCAAAACACCTTGGCCAAGGGAGAGATTAAGTATCAATGAGTTCATCTTCAGAGGTAAGTATTCCTAACTTTGTTCTTCCTTTGTTAAAGTAGATAGATTTGTATTTGTAATTCTTTACCATGCATTAGGATTTCATATACATTTCCTTAAGTATAGATATTATATGCATGTTTACTTTTTATTTTTATTACTTCCACTTCATACCACAAGATTTAATGATCACTAGATTGCATTTTATTTTAATTTGTATATACTTAGTGAATAATAGAAAACATAGGACCTAACTATGGTTATTGCATGGTGTTTCTTAATTAGAAACTTTGAACCCTCTCTAGCAAATTTATTATGATAAAATACCCCTTGGTTAGATCTACCACATCCATCTTGGTCATAACCCTAAATGTCTAAATGTATCAGCAAGTGGAAGTGTAAGTATGGTTTATCTTCTTTTAGCTAAAATTGATTTGTAGGTCATCTACATTTTCCATTATATAGATGATGTGCGTGGATATAAAAAAAATCAATCAAATCACAACTAATTGCAAATTTCATATACCTTACCTAGATGATATGATGGATGAGCTTACAAGAGAAAAATACTTTCGTAAGACTGGATATTATCATATTCAAATTCATGAAGGATATAAATGAAAAAAGCATTTGAGACTAGGGATGGATTATATGAGTGGATGGTGATGCCATTCAAATTATCCAAATCACCAAACATACTTAGGATGATGGACAAAGTGCTACAAGATTACATTGATAAGTTGATGTAGAAAAAATAGGCCAACCTTTCGGAGGCCATAAATTTTGACCTATAAATCTATTTGAGCTCTTCTACACACTAAAATGACTGTATCAAAAAGTTAAATTCTTTCCTAATCCACTATATCCACATATTTATGATTCTGATATTTTTAGGAGGCCAAACATGATCATCTGGGGGTCTAAATTAACATTTCATGTTTTTTTAGAAATTTTCTATTTTTTAAAATTATATATTTTTACAACATACCTCAAATTCAATTGAATTTCATCCCATAGGATAATTTTAGTATTTAGGTTATTTTTGAAAAAATTTAGAGCCATGCACGCTTGCATGTAAAACTTACCATAAATAGTGGTTGTTAAAAATACACATTTTGTTTTAGATTTTAGATTTTTTAAATTTTTCCATGTCAAATATAAATTCCAAGTTGAGGATTATTTAAGCATGTTTTGGGTTTTTAATTATTTCAAGAAATAAATACAAATCAATTTTGATATTTTTTCAAGATCTTGGCCTATTGGTAATTTTCTTGTTCTTGATAGTTTTCAGGTTCGTTTTCTAGTATCAAAGCAAGTTCAAATCTTGGAGGAGTAAAGAATGGCAAGTGAATGAGGAGGTGTTGCATAGATTAACTAGACTATACAAGAGATATAGAGGCAAGTTAAAAAATCAACAAAGGTAATCACCAATAAGCAGAGAAGACAAGGTGGTGACGAGGAAGACACAAATCATGATGAAGAAGTCCAAAAAGGAAAACAACAACAAGAGCAACCACCATCGATGAAATAGAGGATGGCTTGGGATTTAGAAGGAATAAATGAAGGAATTAAGGTAGATTTTTTAGATTATTGAGGTAGTTTAAAACTAAATAAATTGATAGATTGAATGAATAGCATGGAGAAGTTCTTCGAGTAGAAGACTATGAGAGAAGACAAGAAGATAAAGTTTGCATGCAAGAAATTGAAAGGTCATGCAATGATTTGGTGGGATCACCTAATAAAAAGAGAGATAGAGAAAAGTTTAAGAGAAGATTAATTCATGGAAAAATATGGAGAAGCTAAGGGAGAAATTTCTCCCTGTAGATTATGCACAAAGCCTATACATAAAATTTTAGAATTTAAGGCAAAAAGATCACAGTATATAGGAGTATATAGATGAATTTTATAAGATTTCCATATGATTGGATCATGATGAAACATAAAATAAAATGTATGTAAGTTATGTAAATGGTTTTAAATTTTATATTCAAGATGAATTAAGCATGTATAGAATACTTAACATGGAGGAGGCTTATCAATTAGCTTTGAAGGTAGAGAAAAACAAAATAGATAAAATTTTAGAAAGACATTTATTGGTTCAAAAAAGAGGTGGATCCCCTCTAATAAGGGTATGAGGTGGGTTTAATACCACTAAAGGTGGATTTAATGCCAATAAATGTGAATCATCATGTGGTGTAGAAAGGAAAGATAATAATAGGCAAGGGTATCAATACCAACAAAGAGGAAGAGGATTTCAGAGAGGATGAGATTATGGTGGTGCTATAAGATGGTTTTTTAATCATCATAGATCTTATGTATGTTATATATGTGTAGAATAAGGGCACATAGAATTTGAGTCTCCACACTATCAATATCAAGAATGGAGGCAAGAAGATCACCCAAGAGTAAATCTAGTTGAGGCTAAAATAGAAGAGTAGAATACTAAAGTTGCACCAGCTGATGTTGGAGAGAATCTCATGATGAGAAGAACCATGATCAGTCCAAGGAAGGATCAAGTGTAGAATAAAGAAGGTGGTGATGCATGGCTATGATCAAATATTTTTTGAACAAGATGTACTTCGGGTGGAAAGGTATGCAAAGTAATTGTAGTAGTGGTAGTTGTGAAAATATATTTTCTAAATAAATGATTGAGAAACTAAATCTATAATTTAAAAAGCATCCTAACCCTTATCATATTTTATGGTTTAAGAAAGGGAATGAGGTTATAGTAGATAAAAGGTTCTTAATCAATTTTTCTATAGGAAAGAGTTCTAATGATGAAATATGGTGTGATGTTATTCCAATGGATACATGTCATGTGTTATTGGGAAGACTATGGAAATTTGATAGGAAATTAATTCATGATGGAGCAAAGAACACATACACTTTTTAAAAAGGTGTTACAAATGTAGTTTTATTACCTCTTAAAGAGGAAGAGAAGACGTAAAGCATGCTCTTTACTAAATAATTTATCTAAGATATGAAGGTAGCAAGTTGTTGTTATGCACTAGTAACAAAGAATGAAGAGACAAAAATGGTGCCAATACCAATAGAAGTAGAAAGAGTGTTGAAATAATATGCATATGTTACACTTGATGAGTTACCAAATGGTTTACCACTGAAGAGATATACTCAACATCACATTGATTTGATTCTAGGATCAGCTCTACCCAATAAAGTAGATTATAAGATGAGTCCAATAGAGTATGCAAAATTAAATAAACAAGTTACTAAATTGCTAAAGAAGAAAGTGATAAGGGAGAGTATGAGTCCTTGTGCAACACTAGCATTGATAACTCCAAATAAAGATGGAGGATGGAGAATGTGTGTGGATAGTATATCAATTAATAAAATAGTAATAAAGTATAGGTTTCCTATATCTCATTTAGATGATATGATGGATGTGCTTGTAAGAGAAATATTTTACCAAGATTGATCTAAGGAGTGGTTATTATCATATTCAAATTCATGAAGGAGATGAGTGTAAAACTTCATTCAAGATTAGGGATCGCTTATATGAGTGGATGGTGATGCCATTTGGATTATTTAATGCACCTAGCACATTTATGAGGGTGATGAATACAGTGCTACAAGAATATATCGATAAGTTTGTGTTTGTTTATTTTGATGACATTTTGATATTTAATAAGACTAAAGAATAACATTTATAGCATTTGAGAATGGTAATGAATTTGTTAAGAAAGAAGAAGTTGTATGCAAATTTGAAGAAGTGAAAGTTTATGTAGAATAATTTAGTGTTTTTTGGATTCGTAGTTTAGTAGATGGTGTGAAAATGAATGAAGAAAAGAAAAAGGCAATTGTTGAGTGCCCTATTCCAAAAATCATGATAGAGGTAAGAAACTTCCATGATTTAGTAACTTTTTATAGAAAATTTATTAAAAAATTTAGTAGTTGTTGGGGCCCCTTTTAGGTAAAACTTGGTCCCACACCAACTAAGACACATCCTAGAGTGCAAAGACCCTTGGAGGAAGTGAAGGACCCCCCTTTTATACACCTTAGCTCTGACTAGATCAACTCCCAAAGTCTTCATGCTAGCTAGCTGATGGTTGAAGAACATCACAAGTCTCAAGGCATACCTACCTAGTACTACACATGATGGCTTAGGGCTTGAGGAGCATGAAGGTTTAAGTAATGGAGTAAATAGGCAAACTGACATGACTAACAACCTGACATGCACCTAGTTGTCCTATATGGTGTAATGGAGTTGGAAATCTCTCACCTACTCATCTTTTAGCACATGCCTATCCAATCAGCAAGAGGAGTGGCCAATGCCTATTTAAAGGTGACCTTCAATAGCATAATGGAGGAGTGGGTTTTTGTAACAAAGCTCTAACAAATTGAGGAGTAATGCTAGGATTAATCCCTTTGAATGACAAATGGAAAGTGTAAGCCATGCTCATTTGTGATCCTCTAGAATAATTAGAATTAGAATCTATTAGTGAAGGTTATTACTAGTTATTGTAATAGAGTAAGACATTAATGAATGAATATAAATCACTATTAATTATGATAAATTGTTGAAGAATGGTTGTGATGCTCTTTCCCTATATAGCTTGTTGATGAGTTGGGATCCCACCTTGGTAGTAAGTGGTACCTATGCACCATTTAGCTCTCTTAACCACTGTGAAGAGCTCTCATGATAAACACAACACCAACTAGTAACCTCAAGATGAATGGACAACCCCATGTGGCCCCTTGGCCTACATGCATAGATAAGGTTTTGGCCCTCCTTTATTCAAGATTGCACCAGACTACCCTATGAACCCCTTAAATCCCATATAACCTCTTGGATACTAACATGATGCAACTAGCCCAATGAGGACCTGGTCCTTTTACTGTCACACTACGAGTGAGGACATAAGGTTTATGCCTTATGTGAAACTAAAGCTAGCATGTAAATGTGCTTAAATGTTGTGCACTAGACTTTATTCCCATTGTGCCTAACTCCCTTGACCCTAAAAATACCTGATAACTAGAGTTACATGCCTGATCGAGTGATGCACCTACTTAAGTGACGCTTTTACTGCAACATTTTGGTTTCACTACCAAGGCTCTTTGAATTTCATTGCTAAGATGTTGTAGTAGAGCGATGTTGTAACTATCACTCAAGAATACCAAGTGTTGGCTAGAGAAAGTTGAAGACTACTTCATGTAGAAGCATCTCATGTGCTAAGTAGAAAAGCCATAGAAATGGGTGTAAACTTATCTGTACAACCCATTGTAAGAAGTATTCTTCTATGAGCTACCTGAGCATGTATATAAATGATTGGCTACATATGATGATACTCGATGAAGAAATTATGGACAGTGCCTCGAGTGGACTATAGAGTGCATAGAGAGACTAGAACGTCTAGATGAGGTGTGGATGCATGCTATAGACAAGTGGTGGGATGGTGCTTTGAATAACTACATGTTGGAGTCCACAGGGTTGACATTTTCATGCCTAGAAGAAGTAGAGCATGATTTTCTTTGAGAACCAAAGGGTGTATTCATCAAAAGACTCTACATCAAGCTAAAGAAGCTCATGATCGATTACAAGATAGAGACCATAAGGATGGAAGGCTAAAAATCCTTCTGTATATGGGTAAGCATGAGGGGAAGAAGGGGAAAGCATATGAAGGGTACCATTGAATAGGAATAGGAACTTAACACTTGAGAGCTTTAGAGGCTAAACTAAGGTAAGCATAGATGAAGGCTGGTAAAAGACCTAAAACTTGGAAGTGACGAGAGGACCTATAACAAGTAGGAAGGGCATGGGGAAGGATCTTTTGAAAGACCATAATGAACTAATATGGAGGAGGAAATAAATGGTCAAATTATACAAATGGGTGTGGGATGCAGTGAGTTCCTAGAAGATGAGGTGCTTGGAGATATGCTAAAGGCACCTACCCACTTTGAACCTAAAATGCAAGCTCATGCATTAGATCCCCCTTGAGAATAGAAGAATTGTAACTGAACCTATTACCCTAATTGGCTATGATTAGAACAAGATTTTGGATAAATAATTTGTGATTAAAAAAGTGAGCCCTTACAAAGAGCTAAGAAATGGGATGGCTGACCAAGTGGGTGCTAGTCTAAGTATCATAAACACAAGTGCAAATATTCCCATGTAAGGAATGTCAGCCACGTCAATCAAGTAATAGCCTACATAAGTGGTACAATGCCACTAGTGAGTAGAGTTTTGCCATCAATCTCTATGATGAAACCTCCTATATTAGGGTCAACAATTAACCTTATCAATGGGGGTGTTGGGGGATCACCCCCTATGTAGACACAAGGAGGTCAGGCATCATAAAATCCCAGACCATCACCATAGTAGATATACTACAAAACGACCATGTGTTTACCTAAGTATCATGAAGTCAAGAATTCTATAGAGCATGTACTAAAATGTGAGTTACAATCACATGCTCTGGGCATTACTTAGCTTGAGCACAAGGCAACGTAGTTCATGGCAACCTTTCTAAATCATGTTTATACCTAGTATTAGAAGTTTGACTTGAACTAGGCTATGGTCAACTATGACGTATTAAAAGAAGCACTCTTGAAGGAGTTTGACATCCCTGAATTTAAGCAATAGAGGATCACAGTGCTCAAGCAGATTAGTCAAGTGTTAGAATGTGCACTTGTATGATGCACAATTCAAGACTCTCTTCTCTAATCTTCCATGTGATATCCACCCTTCCCAACATGTGCAATGGCTTGTTGGGGGAATACTAGTGCCATTTTGATGGGTGATATCCATGAATACCTTCAAAAAACCCCATGAGGTGCTTAAATCTATACTTTGGGCCCAGGTGGTAGGGAGCACCAACACTGGGATTAGTCCCTTCATGGAAGCACAGATTGTGTCGATGGATTCTTAGTTACAAAATATTACTAATTGATAGGCACATGAATTTTATAGTGGGATATGGTTCACCAAATATGAGATAGAGGGGCATAACAAGAATAACTACCCATGTAAGAATGTCTATGCAATACTCCCCAGTTGTGTGGTTTGCCATGGAGTGCGTGACTCTTGAAACTATCCCTTGTTGCAGCGTGTTGGTCAAGTAAATACTAAAGTTTAATGTAAGATGTGTGATGGCTAATTACACACAATGGTGGACTATAGAGTCATTGATGAGATGTGCCAAAAAGATATAGAGAGGTCTAAGGTAAGCCACAACTTTAGGAGCAGGCTAGGTAGACCCAATGAAATGAGGGTTATGGCTAAAATAACATGGCTTATGGAAACCAAAGAGGAGTACAAGGCTGAGGAGGTAGACATGGTGGAGGGAGGTTGACCAAGATCTTGTACCTCCTATAGATAGAAGGGGTACTACCCCTATTGAAGGACTTGTTTTTAAGGAATTCAGAGAAAGCACCAACATGAGAAGCCATACCCTAGCCAATAGAGATTGTATCACTATATATGGAGTAGACATGAGAAGTAAGGCATACTCAAAATAATGAGTATGACCAGGAATTGCCAATACATGCAACCATTAATGGGTGGTCAGTTTGTGAAGTACTGGTCAACATATGCATAGAGGTCAATATCCTGACCAAGAACACCTAGGAGAACTTGGGGAGGCCACCCTTTAGACCATCACCACACACATTGTTCATGGTAAATAAGACCCAAGTGTAGCCCATATGAATCCTAAAGAGCACCATAGTGGACATCATGGGCACCGAATTTTGAGCTAACTTTGAAGTTTTAGAGCTAGTAGAGGAGGACATCTACTTAGTACTCTTAGGAAGGGCATGGTGGTATGTGAACAATGTTGATATGCACTTTAATAAGTACTATATGACCTTCAAAAATGGTAAAGAGAGGGTGGTAATACCTCTCTCAAGTGACCAAGGGCCACCTTACATTGAGAGTGTTGACCTTGAGAATGAGGTTAACCACATTTATACCATCACAACATAGGGCACTGAGACACTCAATCCAAGTGAATAAGGGACGCTCAGTTAGGAAAATGGCCAATCAACCTTGGATACAATGGATGTAGATTATGAACATTGGGTTGAATAAGCCTATGAGGTCATTGGGTGTAGATGCCACATAGTGCATAAAGTTGGACCTAGACTGTTTGGCATAGGGTTGATAAGAATTATGTGACCCTAGAAGAAGTTAATCCTTTATGCCAAGAAGATAGGAAAGTGAGTGCTCCAAATCAGTAAGCAAAATCTCATAGCACTTCCAAAGTATGAAGGAAGCTAGCTTGTTGAAAAGTATCTATAAGATATCGAAGCTTACACCCTGAAAGAAGTTGATGGGTTGGGTACATTAGTGTACACACCAAAGATTACTATAACATGTTGGTGGGCCATGCAAAAATGTAACTTGCCTACTTGGTAGGATGTGAAGGTGGATATGTGCACTAGATTTGGTAGGAGAAACAAGAATCTAGACATACCCCCTTACGATGGCAATTATAACCCCATTGCACACATCCAACTTTGTGAAGAGACATGGTTGATCTACAGAGAAAATATGTCATGAGGCTTATGGGTGCATGCCTTCTATAGAAATTTAAAGACATGGGTGCAAGCATGGTACATCGTGAATGAGATGTGCCAAGAAATAGGAAATTGGGATGCACTAAAGGAGAAGTTTGTGCACACTTTCTCCTTCTCTTCATAGAACCTTGAATTATTGGAGCCACTATAAGCCCTCCACTGAGCTATTTTTTAGGACAAAACTATCTTAGAGGACCATTTAAAAGAGATGCTAAAAAAAATGACTGACACTCCTAACTTTATTCAAAGAAATAACACTCCATAGCAACTCCAATGAAGAAGATGATGAGACCAAGAAGGAGCACAATTATAGGGCACTGGTAGGCAAGCAAAAGCTATTTCACCTCATTGATGACATTTCTCTAGATGACAAAGACCCAATGCATCTTTAGGTTGAGATGACAGAGGAAACAAGAAGTGGAAGACTCCCACTAGGAGGAAAATAAACAATATCATGTACCCCTCAAGACCACACAAGTAGACATTAGCACCAAAAGGTGAGCCTAAGATGGCCACCATAGGAACATACTAGTCTGAGGTAGAGATCATAAACAACATCATCCTTTTGAGGGAATTTCAAGATCTCTTTCTACATAGCTAAAAGGAAATAAAGGGCACCCACTCTTCATTAGTAAAGATGAGCACCAAACTGGTAGATAGTACAAGACTAGTCAAGAAGCACCCCTATCATATGAAACCTAATCTGCATGCCAAGGTGAAAGTGGAGATTGAAGGGATGTTGGCCACTGGTGTCATCTACCCAGTATAGAAATTAAAGTGGGTGAGTTAGATGGTCATCATAATCAAGAAGGATGGATGCATATGAATCTATGTTGATTATAGGATGTTGAATGCCTGTATCAATGACCCTTTCCCAACACCTTTCACTAATGAATTCTTGGATGGGGTCACAGGGTGTAAAATATACACCTTCACTGATGGGTTCTCAAGTTACCATTAGGTGTAGATCAAGGAGGGGAATAAGCCCAAAACCACCTTCATAACTGAATGGGGTTGTTTAATTCACAACATGATGCCCTTTGGGCTTAATAATATACCAGCCATGTTCTCCAAGGTGGTGATCTCCGCTTTCAAGGACTTCATTCGCAAGTTCCTCCAAGTATATGTCAATGACTAGACCATGTATGGTCTTGTATAGGGCCATCATGACAACCTACACCTTATATTTGAAAGGTTTAGGTAGCTTTAGATATCATTGTATTGGAATAAGTGCATCTTTGTAACCCCATTTGGCATACTACTTAAGCACATCATCTTCAAGGATGGATTATTCATTGATCCAACAAAGATTATAATAATCATCTAGCTCTAGACCCCTTCCACATAGAAGGATGTTTGTTCCTTCTTAGGCCATTATGGCTACTATAGGAAGTTCATAAGGAGAGACACGAAATTTGTCATGCCTCTAGAGGATCTCTTGCACAAGGATGGCCCTTTTTACTATGACAAGGTGTAAGGAGAGGTGTTTGACACTTTGAAGCTAAAGTTATTAAGTCCACTAATAATTCAATTTCCTAAATGGATGACTCCTTTTCATGTCCACATCAGTGCCATTTTGGTACAACTAGGTGAAGGTAACATGGACCACCCTATTTCCTTCATAAGTAAAAAGTTGGCGTAGGTCAAGTAAAACTATATCAAGCATGAAGCGCTAACAATGGTCTATTCCCCCTATAGAATTTTAGATAGTACATTTTAGCAACCCCATTCACTTTCTTCACTAATCATGAGGTATTGAAATACCTCATAAACAAATTTTTTTACATGGGTAGATTTGTATATGGGTTGTCATCTTCTAGGAGTTTAAATTTTTGGTCATGGTTAAACCTAGAAAATAGAATTTAGAGCCAGATCACTTATCCTGCATCGATTCTAGTGACATGGTGGTGCCAATTGAATATGATATGATAGATGCACATCTCTACTGAGTTCATCACATTCTTGAGGATTTGGTAGATATTAACACTTTATTAACCTTAGGGCTAGTGCCACAAACACTATCTTATAAAAAGTAAAAAATAACTTACCATCTATGTCAACCCCTTCCAGCTCATTGAGGCGGGGGGGGCTATATAAGATGAGTAGGGATAAGGTCTTGTGATGATGTGTTTTGGAACATGAGTGAGACTCCATCCTTTAAGATGTACATGAAGGGATAGCTGGAGGATATAACATTGGAGACATAATGATGTGTAAGATTCTACATTTAGGGTTGTGGTGGCCAAGCCTATTTAGTGATGTTAAGGAGTACAGGTAGGCATGTGATGTATGCTAGTGCATTAGAAAGGCAAACCATCGAGATGAGATGCCTCTCATCACTATTATATCCTAGGCATCATTAAATGAATGGGACATTAAATTTTTAGGGCCAACCAACCCTATGACACAGAGCACAGGGACCAAATATGTCCTCATGACAACTAACTATTTCACTACGTAGGATGAGGTAGTGTCGACCAAAAACTGCATATCCATAACAACTATGTGATTCATCTAGGAGAACATCATCTATCGATATGGATGCTTGAAAATTTTAACTAGCGATAGGGGAACTCATTTAATTAATGAGATAGTGTGCATCCTTATGACAGAATACATGGTGGTGCACCATAAAACCACCTCATATCATCCCTAGGATAATGGCATGGTTGAGACCTTCAATACATCCTTGGAGCATTCCTCACCAAGATATGTGACATAGGCCACAAGGATTGGAATGATCATGTCTCTGTAGTACTATGGGCCTATCAAACGACATACAAGTGCTTGAATAAGGCTACACCATTCTAATTGGTGTTTGGTGTAGAAGTAGTTATGGCCATGTAATTTTTAATACCTTCCTTACACATCATGAAAATTGACAACCTTGATGACTAAGACTCTTTTAGCATAAGGTTAGAAGAATTAGAGCACTTATATGAAACATGTGCCCAAGCTAAGTGGGGTTAGCAAATTGAGAAGGCACATCAAAAGAGGTGGCATGACAAGCATATCAAGTAAAAGGTGTTGATCAAAGGAGCCTTAGTTTTTTTGTATGACTATAAATACTTTCAGTACCTAGGGAAGCTACAGAGTTGATGGATGGGTCCCTATGTCATCCATCACATTTTAGAAATATGCGCATGTAAAATACACATGTTGGTCAGTGAGATGCTTCAATGGCATTTCAATCATAACAGATTGAAGCCTTATCAATAATAGGGTGCCACTTGTTCCAAGGATACTCAAAGTCTTTGGTCAACAATCAATTTAAATTTAGCTAACCAAAATAAGGTTTGGTGTGAGTGAAACCATGTGATTCTTTAGTTTTTATTTAGTTATTATAGTATAGTTAGGCAATAGGCAATGCAAGATGGCCATAGATATCCCTATGTTTTACCACGCCATGTACAAATCCAATCAATTGAGTTAAGCACTTGTACCACAGGTGCATGAGGCTAGATACCTAAGTTGTGGGTGCATAAAGCCTAATCAAATCCTCATAAAAAAAGACACATCCATGCAAGAGGCACATGGTGAGCTAGCAAGAAGCACCATTAAATACATTGAATCACCATAGGACTGGTGAGTGAGAAAATGCTCAACTAGGTTGGGCACAAACCCATATAAGATGATGTTAAACAAGGCTAGATGAAAGATGAGTAGAGAAGACACCCAAATTGATTAAGTGTAAGATAGGCAAGAAGATGTACTCCCTATAACATATGCAAAGTAGATGAAGATACCAAGCATTGGAGGGCCAGTGCAAGGAATTTGTATGGGGTGGGGATAGCTTAAGGCAAGATGACGCATGAATAAATTGATCAAGACAAAGGATCATATTGAAAGAAGAACATAGCTAGAGGAAGTGAAATCGAGGAGGCTAAATTGTGTGCATGTGAGGTGCTGCACCTAGGTTACCATAGGAGAGGTGAAGGTCACACTCAAAAGATGCACATAAAGAGATCATTGATGATAGCTATCATCCACCCATGAAAAGTGGGAAGTGACTATTTGAAAAAGCATGTCACATCATTGAAAAATTAGTAGAAATAATTAATGTGATAATGAAACAAAGATATATAGTTAATGTAGATGTTACATGAAGTTTTCAAAGATCTCACAATCCCTTGAGAAACCCATCAATCAAATTAGGCTAGTGGTATTAATCATGGTGGGTGACATACCCAACTATAAATAGGGTGAATGGGAAATGAATAGGGTTAAAAATGCATGCTAAATTAACCAATAACTAGAGCCAAATGACCCCAAAAGAGTGAAGTATCATATAATAGATAGTGCATCAAAGTATGAAACTAATACAACAAACCAGAATGGGAAGCACATTATGAGTAAAGAGACACAAAAAAATTAGAGTAGAGAAGGCAAACCAGAATAAATGCTAGGCCACCATTAATTGCTAGAGAAGCTCAGATAAGCAAGTCATGCCAAGCCAAAATTAGGGTTTTTAGAAAGTCACACCTCTCTTTTTTCAACACTAGTAGATTCAAAATGACAAAGAAGCATAAGTCATCTAGATATGAAGATACATGACTTGAACCCAAGCAAGTTTGAATAGTAGAATAAGTAGCTACCACCAAGACAAGGGAGTAGGTAGTAGAAATGATTAGTGTTTCATTGGTGGAATTTGAAACACTGACCAAGATGTCCTACCAATACATGTAATTCCTACCTAAAGTATTAATGGGTAAACCTTGTAACTCATTTGTGCATGTATGCCAGTTATGGGATTATAACCACCAAACATAAAGTCACTATCAAAACTTGACACAAGATTGGATGGTGGACATTGGGCATAAGACGCTAGAGGGATATTGAATTTTTGAGATCTTAATAGAGACAAATTGAAGGATTTGGGTGTAACTCAACTCTATGAGTTGCCCTATTTCATAAAGCCAAAGGAGATTTGTCATTTCCTCGTCTTGTGTGTACATGAAGATTGCATGTACTTCATAGGGTGGAACATGAAGATATCTATGTGCCTAATCAATAAGATAATTATACTGATAGATGCTATAAAAGACATCCATAAACTAATGGGTGATGATGATGAGGTGGAGCACATCACAAATCTCTTCAATTACTTCATGGGGGAATACACTTTCCCCATCATCAAGTGTGAAGACCCAGGCACAAGAGCAATGACATGACTGGTAAGATCAAAACTATGTCTAGGAAGGAGTTAGACTAATGTATCCAAGGCATACCTCTGCCTAGCATATCACATGACATAAAGGTAAAGTTCAATGTGGCATATTTCATCTCCATAAAAATGACCAAGAATGTGTTGGAATGCCACAGCATGAAGGGGACATTCAAATGGGGATGCATCCTCATCTTGATAGTCATGGAAGAAATCAAGATCCATGACAATGCAAGAAATAACTTATGGGTGTTCCTAAAACACCATGAAAGCCTAACATATAAATACAAAGACATCACCTAACCCATGACCTTCAACACCAATTACAAAACCCATGTGCTAAGATGGTGCCAGCAATACATAGATGCCTTTAGGCTAGAGTGGTACATCCTACAAGGGCTCCTAGTGAGCATGTTTGGAATGATGACCTTCATCATCATGCAACAATACTACATCATCTAGATAGCACTCAAGTATGGGAAGAAGTTAGGATGGTTAAATATTCCCTTTGCCTTCTCAACTAAGTTCTTTATGTATGCACTTAGTATAATCCCCAACACGTAAAGTTTTGACATCCTAGTCTAAGATTTGGATGTAAAAAGCTAGTGAATGAAGCATAGATTTCCTCATATAGATGAAGGTATCATAAAATATGAATAAGATGCGTCAAATTAAATGGATATAGATCCTATATAGGAGGTAACAATCCTTGGCTTCATCCATAGACTGTACTATGTGATGAATCCCAAAAGAAAGGATGATGGTGTGGGGTCTAGCACTAAGAAACAAGGAGACCCCCCAGTCCTATTTTGGAAGGAAGGAACCCTCAAACCCTAATAAAAGAATAATCTCCCCACAAAGAAGAGGGGGAGATGCTAAAAGAGATAGAGGAGAGGCTGAATCTAAAGATAGCTTCAAAGGGCAAAGCCTCAGTGACAAAATTGGACCAAAAGCACGTGCGCTTCACATCTTGAGCCCCAACAAGCCCAAAGGTGAATAAGAAAAGAAGGGCCCCTTCCCCTGTGATATAAGAAGACACATCAAAGGAGGGATCAGAAGAGGAATAATGGGTACAAGGTACCTACATTATGCCTGAGTATGTAGAGTCATCCTCTAGTGAACAATCCCCTTCACCTCCCCATGCATAGCCAAAAAAACCAAGGTGTAGGCTGAGAAGACTTGGCTCCCATGAGGTTGAGACCAAAAGGGTGTAGGAGTTAAGGAAGTAGAAGAGAGAGATGTCCAAATTAGGGGTGTTCATTGGGGTCATTCAAATGGTAGAGGCAGAGGAGCAAAAAAGTGAAGCAATGTGTAGGGCATGGAGGGAAGATATGCGTAGGGTAAGTGAAGTGATTGGAGAAGTAACTCCTTTTGGTATAGATAATGAAGAGTCACTACTAAATAAATGGAGAGTAATGGGCCTATATTAAATCCACATTGATGCAACACTCACCTTACACTGGAGATGCAAGGAGTTGAGGGCCTTAGTCCTAACTTAGGCTGATATTGACCAGCTCAAGGTTGAAGAAATTAAAAAGAGGGAAATAAGTGTCATGCAAGTAACACATAAAAAGGTGAATAAAGGGAAGGACAATAAATAATAAATAATGTACAAGGAAAAAAAATGCGTCAACAAGCAATAATTGGAAACAAAGTAAGCCCAAAAGGAAAAGGTGTGCATGCTAGAGAAATGGGAAAGAAAGAAAAGTTCCACTAGCACAGAGCCTAGGGAAGAAAAAGGAAAGGTAACACTTGATGTTGATACCCAAATATTAGAAGAATCTACATAGAAATTAGGCTCCAATTCTGAGAAGGTGCCTGAGGAGCAAAAGGGTGATACTTGCACTTTAGAAAAACAAGCAGAGGAAGAGGTACCACACCAAGAGGAAAAGCTGGAAATTTTTATCAAAGAACCCCTGTAAGAACCATAAGATGATGAGCCTAACATTGAAGAAGAAAGGAAGGAAGAGGATATAGTTGAATAAATGGGGACCAGTACTAGCACCAGTGAAGAAGAAGAGCTCGAGGAAGAAGTATAGGTTGAGCCTGAGAACCATGAAAAAGCATAGATGAGATTCAAAGAGGATGGTGACTTCTACATGATGGAGTGTATGCCTCCAAGAACCACCACAACCCTTATGTGCCACCAAGTCTTGTGGGTCATGAGTTTCTACATGGACAAGCTATAGTTTGAGGTCCTTGTAAGGGCCATCTAACATGCCAAAAGACCAAAAGAGGTCCATGCCTATCACTTGATGAATGCCCATGACCTAAACCCCATGCATTTGACCAATACTTTGATCAAAATGGAAACCTCTATGGTGTGTAAGAACATCCTCAATGATGTTTGTGTTAATAGTTGGAGGAAAATTGCTATGGACATGGAGAAGGAGCTTGAGGAAACCAAACTCAAGCTCTGACAACTAATTGAGTGCATCAAGGAAGAAGAGCACTCCCTCCAAGATGACATCAACTACTCCATCATGAAGGAGGTTGATATTGCCTATGTGCTTGTTGAGAAGATAATATCCAAGATGAAGCCAGTGTTATAAGAAATGGAAGACCCTTGTGAGGCTATTAGGAGTGAATTGACCAAGAAGATGGAAGAGGTTCAAGACCTCTTCACCAAGCTCAAAAGAGGCATCGAATAAGTAGATAATATTTTCTAAAACCTTGTGAACTAGGAAGATGTCATCAATGCACACTTTAATAAATTAAAGGAGGAGAAGGATGCCTAATTCCAACATTCTTTAACAATTTCAAGGACTGAGTGCATACAAATGATGGCTCAACTCAACTCCCTTAGCACCCAATTGAAGACACAAGATCAAGACCTGGAGGAAGTATTCCATGCCTTCCAGACAAAGGCCCGTGAGTAAGGTGAACTCCTAGATGGGGGAGTAAGAAGGGCAAAGGAAAGGTTGAAATCCTTTAGAAGGGAATTAGAAATTGTGGATGTACTTGCTCTCTAGAGGTAGTATCTACAGAATCAGATGGTGCCATTGAGGAGTTGAAGGGTGCCATATAAGGCTTTGATAATTTTAAGGATGACTTATAGTAAGGTGCACCCATATTTTATGCACCTAGGGTGCTTTAGGGCTATTTTGGGGTAGACTATCAATTTTGTATGGGGTGATGTTGGGGCCCCTTTTTGTTAAGACTTAGTCCCACACTAGCTAAGACACATCCCAAAGTGTGAAGACCCTTGGAGGAAGTGAAGGACCCCCACATTTTTGTACACCTTAGCATTGACTAAAACAACTCTTAGACCCCCCATGCCAGCTAACTAATGGTGGAAGAGCATCACAAGTCTCGAGGCATACCTACCCAGTACTACATGTGGTGGCTCAAGGCTCAAGGAGCATGAAGTTTTAAGTAGTGGATTAAATAGGTGAAATACCATGACCAACAACCTGAAAAGCACTTGGTTATCCTATATGGTGTAATGGAGTCAACAAGCTCTCACCTACTCATCCTTCAATATGTGCCTATCCAATCAATAAGAGGAGTGGCCAGTGCCTATTTAAAGGTGACGTCCAAGAGAATAAGGGAGGAGAGGGATTTTGCAGTGAAGATTTGGCAAATTGAGGAGAAATTCTAGGAGTAAGCCCTCTAAATAACAAATGGAAAGTGCAAGCCACGCTCATCTATGAACCTCTAGAATAAGTAGAATTAGAATTAATTAGCAAAGGTTATTATTGGTTATTATAATAGAGTAAGACATTAATGAATGAATATAAATTACTATTACTTATGATAAAATATTGAAGAATGGTTATAATGTTCTTTCCCTATATAGCCTGTTGATGAGCTAGGATCCCACCCTAGTAGTAAGTGGCACCTTTGTTCCACTTAGATCTCTTAACCACTGCGAAGAGCTCTCATTATAAACACAACACCAACTAGCAACCTCAAGATGAATGGACAACCCCACGTGGACCCCTTGGTCTACATGTGCTAATAAGGCTCTGACCCTCCTCTATTCGAGCTTGTGCCAGACTACCCCATGAACCCATTAAACCCTATATAACCCCTTGGATACTAACATGATGTAACTAACCCAATGAGGACCTGGTCCCTTCATTATCACGCTTTAGGTGAGTGCATAAGGTTTATGTCTTATATGAAACTGAAGCCAATGCATTAGTATGATTCAATGTTGTGCACCAAAATTTGTTCAAACCATGCCTAACTCCCTTTACCTTAAAAATATTTGATAACCAGAGTTGTGTGCTTGACCAAGCAACGTTCCTACTTAAGTGACACACTTTTACTACAATAGTAGTATTATGGCACCAATAACATATTACATGATAGGGAAGGAATTTACATGGACTAGAATAGGCATAGAAAGCTTTGAATTTATCAAGAAGAAGATTATAAATAGATCAATTTTAGCATTATCATATTTTAACAAAGTGTTTGAGGTTGATTGTGATGCTTCATTTGTGAGAATTGGTGTTGTGTTGTGTCAAGAAGGAATGCCAATAGTATATTTTAGTGAGAAATTGAATGAGGTAAGAACAAAGTATTCTACTTATAATGTTGAACTTTATGCAATTGTATAAGAATTAAGACATTGGAGGGATTATTTGGTGCATAAGGAGTTTATACTATTTATATATCATGAGGCTTTGAAGTATGTTAATACACAAAAGAAGTTGAATAGTAGGCATACAAAATGGATTTCTTTCTTGTAGGGGTATACTTTTGTGTTTAAGCATAAATTAGGAAAATAAAATCAGGTAGCTGATGTATTGAACAAGAGGGTAGCATTATTAACTACGATGAGTGAAGTAGTTGGATTTGAGGCTATCAAAGAATTATATGATACTAATCCTTATTTTGGAAAGGTAGTTGAGTAGTGTAGGAATCCATTAATAGGTGGGGTAGATGGTATTCATGATGAGTATCTTATACATGAAGGTTATCTCTTCAAAGGAAAACAATTATGCATTTAAGTTGGGTCTCTACGAGATAATATAATAAGAGAATTACATAGTGGTGGTTTGGCTGGACATTTTAGTAAGATGAAGACAATAGCTATGGTGGAGGAAAAGTATGTTTGGCCAAAGATGAAGAGATATGTGACAAGGTATATTTCAAAGTGCAAAATATTTTAGGTGGCTAAAGGACATGCACAAAATACTAAACTTTACATGCCATTACTAGTTATAAGAGGACCATGGATAGATTTAAGTATGAATTTTGTGTTGGGATTACCAAACACATAAAGAGGTAATGATTCAATTTTTTTTTGTAGACAATTTTTTAAAAATAGTTCATTTCATTGCATGTAAGAAAACTAATGATGCCACTAGAGTTACAGAGTTATTTTTATGGATATTGTGAGATTGCATGGTGTTCCAAAAAATATTATTTCAGATAGGGACACAAAATTTCTAAGTCATTTTTGGAGGACTTTGTCGAAGAAGATGGATACTAAGATACAATTCAGTAGTGCATATCACCCACAAACAGATGGATAGATAGAAGTTGTGAATAGGAGCTTGGAATATTTATTGAGATGCATAGTGGGAGAGAAGCCAAAGCAATGGGACTTGGCTTTACCACAAGCTGAGTTTGCATATAATAGTTCAGTGAATAGAACAATAAGAAATCCACTTTTTCAAATTATTTATGGGAGAAATCTTATGGGTATTTTAGACTTGGTACAATTACCAATTACAAATCAAATTAGTGATGATGCAGAAGTCTTTGTAGAGCATATGTGGTAGTTACAAGGAGTAAGAAGAAATTTGTAGGAAAGTAATGAGAAATATAAAGAAGCAACAGATGTTAGAAGAAGATCTAAGGTATTTGAAGGAGAGTTGGTAATGGCTTACTTGAGGAAAGAGATATTTCCAAAAGGCACATACAATAAGTTGAAGTACAAGAAAACTGGACCATGCAGAATTGTGAACAAAATGAATGATAATGCCTATGATGTAAGTTTACCACAAAATTTTGGTATATCTCTAGTATTTAATGTTTCATATCTATGTGAATTCCATGGAGAAGATGAAGAAGTAAATTGGTATCAACAGGATCCAAAGAAGAAGAAAGAAAAAATAGTGTAGGTTTTGGATATGAAGATAGTGAACACAAAGCAAGGGAATTATAATAAGTATTTGGTACAGTGGGAAGGATTACAACAAGAAGACAACACTTCGATTATAGAATAAGATATAAAGAAGATTGACAAGGAAAAATGGTAGTATAATAATCAAGCCAACTCATAAGGGCTAACTTGTTTTCAACCTGAGAGAATGATGTAGAAAAAATAGGCCAAATTTTTGGAGGCCATAAATTTTGACCTGTAACTCTATTTGAGCTCTTCCATGTGCCAAAATTATTGTATCAAAAGGTTTGATTTTGTCCTAAGCTTCTCTATCCACATAGACTTGATTTTGATATTTTCTAGAGGCCAAACGTGATCATCTGAGGGTCCAAACTTAATGTTTAATATTTTTTTGGGAATTTTTTATTTTTAAAAATTATATATTTTTAGAACAAAATGTAAAATTTAGTTTAATTTCATCTTATAGGCTGATTTTAGTATTTAGGTTATTTTGAAAAATATTTAGAGCCATGTGTGCTTGCATGAGAAACTTACTATATATAGTGACTGCTAAAAATAGACATTTTGTTTTTAAATTTTATTTTTTTTGAATTTTTGCATGTCAACTCTAAATTTTGAGTTGAGGATTATTTAAGCATGGTTTGGGTTTGTAATTATTTCAAACAATCAATATGAATCAATTCTAAGTATTGTTTCAAAATCTTGGCCTATTGGTAATTTTCTTGTTCTTGATAGTTTTCAGGTTCGTTATCATATACCTTGCCTAGATGATATGATAGATGTGCTTTCAGGAACAAAATACTTTAGTAAGAGTGGATATTATCATATTCAAATTCTTGAAGGATATAAATGAAAAAAAAAAAACATTTGAGACTAGGGATGGCTTATATGAGTAGATGGTGATACCATTTGGATTATCCAAATCATCAAACATATTTATGATGATGATGGACAATGTGCTAAAATATTACATTGGTAAGTTTTTAATGGTTTATTTTGATTAAAGTTTGATATTTAGTAAGAGTAAATTAGAGCTCTTGAAGTATTTGAGAATGGTATTAGAATCATTAAGAAATGAGAAGATCTATGTAAATATGAAGAAATGCAAGTTTGTACATAAAATTTTGGGTTTTTTGGATTTGAAATTTTAGAAGATGGTGTAAGAAAGGATGAAGAAAATGTAAAGAAAATTTTTAGTGGCCTATTCAACGAATCACATCGAAGGTAAGAATTTTTCATGGTTTAACAATTTTTTTTACAAAAAAATCATTAAGAATTTCAATGGTATTGATGTACCAATAAAAAATTACATGAGGGAAACTGAATTTGTGTAGACAAATGTAAAAACAAAAATATTTGAATAATTGAAGAAGAAGGTGACAAAAAAAAAAATCATTTTAGCAGTACTAAATTTTAATAAAGTGTTTGAGGTAGATTGTGATGCTTCACATGTGGTTATTGGTGATGAGTTGACTTAAGAAGGAAGGCCAATGGAATATTTTATTTAGAAGTTGAAATAGGTAATAAATAAGTATTATAGATATGATGTTAAATTTTATGTCATTATACAAACATTAAGACACTAGAGGCATTGGTTAATGCCTAAGGACTTTATCTTATTTACAAACCATGAAGCATTGAAGTATGTAAAACAAAAAAAACAAGTTAAATATTATAGATTGAAAGTGGGTGTCTTTCTTTCACCGATATGCATTTGATTTGAAAAATAAATGAATAAAGTAAAATTAGGTAATCGAAGCTTTGAGTAGGTGAGTGGCATTGTTAAATACTATGTTGAGTGAAGTAGTTTAATTTGAATATCTAGGGAATTTTATGATACTAATCTAAATTTTTGAAAGATATTTAAACAATACAAGAATCCATTAGCATGTGAGACATGTATTATTCCTGATGATTATCTTATATGTGATGGTTATCTCTTCACAAGAAAATAATTATGTATTCCATTTGGGTCAATGAGAAACAATATTTTAAGAGAATTACACAATGGTGGTTTGGGTGGATACTTTCATAAGAATAAGACAATACCTTTCATGGAGGAGAAGTATGTTTGGCCAAAGATGAAGAGAGATGTGGAAAGGTATGTTTCAAGATGTAAGATATCACAAGTAGATATAGGCCATGCATGAAACATTGAGATATACATGCCATTACCAGTAAGGACCATTGATAAAATTGAGTATAGAATTTTTTTAGGGTTTCCAAACACACAAAGGTAATGATTAATTTTTTTTGTTGTAGATAGGTTTTCTAAGATGGTTCCTAAAATTGCATATAATAAAACCATTAATACCAATAGAGTAATAGATGTATATTTTAAAAATGTTGTGAGATTGCATGATCATCACTCACAAATTGGAAGTGTGTTGGGTCCCAATAGATCCCCTTCCCTATCCTAAAAACCATTAATTCAGATAAGGATACAAAATTTATAAGTCATTTTTGGAGGAATATATAGAAGTATTTAGGAACTAAACTACAATTCAATAGTGCATAATACC
The DNA here is from genome assembly GCA_037957365.1 of Torreya grandis. Classification (NCBI taxonomy): domain Eukaryota; kingdom Viridiplantae; phylum Streptophyta; class Pinopsida; order Cupressales; family Taxaceae; genus Torreya; species Torreya grandis. The sequence continues at coordinate 55,643 of JARHVA010004789.1, forward strand.
CAAAACCAGATGGTAAAAAATATGTAGTGAACATAAGCTTCAAATTTTTTTTGAGATGCATAGTTGATGAGAAGCCCAAGGAATGGGACATGGATTTACCTTGCATATAAGAATTCTGTGAACAAATCAACAAGGAAATCACCAATTCAAATTATCTATGATAGAAATCTTAAAAGTCTTTTAGATTTGGTGAAGTTGCCAATTGCATAATGAGTTAACTTGATGATATAGACACATTGCATAACACATACATCAATTGTAAAAATAAGTGAGAAGGATGCTACATGAAAGTAATGACAAGGATAAGGAAACAACATATGTAACAAAAGGTCAAATATTTTTTAAATAGATTTGGTGAAAATGTATTTGAGAAAAGAAATATTTTTCCAAGTAACATAAAACAAGTTGAAGTGCAAAAAGTTTAGTTCATGAAAAATTGTGAAGAAAATCAATGATAATAATTATGGGTTGAGTTCATTACAAAATTTTGATATTTCTCTAGTATTATATATTTCATGTTTATATGAATTTCATGGAGAAAATGATGAAGGGGAAGAATATGAAAATTTGGATTAGAAGCAACATGTACCAAGGAAAAATCATAAATATATAGCACAAGTTTGGGTAAGAAGATTTAATGAATACAAGAAAGGGTAGTTATAACAGGTATTTGGTACAGTAGGAAGGACTACAACAAGAAGACAACACCTAAATTTCAGAATGCTACTTAAATAAACTTGACAATAATAAATGATAAGAGTACAATTAGGGCAAGTCATAGGAGTTGAGTTGTTTTCAATAGAGGAGAATGATGCAAGGCTACACCAATATTATAGAGACCATAAATTTTGATCCACAAACCTATTTGAGGTATTTTTTCTAAAATGAAGATATCAAAGAGGAGAATGCGACCATAAACTACACTAGCTAGTTATGTTTAATTTCTATATCTTTTGGAGGCCATAAGTGATCGTCTAAAGCTCTGAAATTATATTTAATAATTTTTTTTTGTAATTTTACTATTAGATATCTTTGTAACTAAACATGAACCTAAGTTAAAATTTATCTATTAGTATGACTTTAGTGTGTCTAGGATAACTGGATATTTTAGGCTCATTCAATTTTACATGTATATAATGTTAAAAATAACAAGCTAGTTAACTCTAAATAATTTATTTATTTATAATTTCTTAATTTTACACATCAATTCCAATTCTAAATTTAAAAAATCATTAAAGATTAGTATTCACAAAAAAAAATTATATACATCAAAATTTTACTTTACTACTTTTTAATTTCATTACTTTTCAAATATAAAAAATCTTACTTTGTTATAATCATTCATTTTTATACACATGTTTTACTTTAAAAATTATACTATATTGTTATAAAAATAATTATGATTGTTTTATATAACATATTAATATTTTAATTGATAAGAAAGAATCTTATTTATAAATTAATTTAACAATCATATTATATTTATGTAAATCATATATATATATATATATATATATATATATATATATATATATTCCAAAATGTATTGAAATAATATTTTTAATCAATTTATTGTTTTGGTGTGTTTAACCAACTCTATCACACTACCAACTCTATTCAGTAACCAATTTTTTTTTCCGAAAAAAGTCTAACATTTGAAGCACCATATTAATCATGCGGCATTGAAATGTGTAAATTAATATATCAACCTAAAAAAATATGTACCAATGGCCTACGGAAATTCAGAACTTCATGTGCATTTAATAATTATACTTTGTTTGAAATTTGTATGGATGATTATTTTGGGGATAATCTGTAAAGTCTTTTACAAGAAGAACCTTCGGCTTTTCACTTATATTATTTCTAGTTGACTGTGTAAATATAGGAAAATTATTTCTGGTTGATTTTGTAAATATAAAAAATTAATTATATAAATATAAAAGTAACAGATCCCCTTAAAATCTTAAGAAACTGACAAAAAGACACAAAGCTCTCCGTCAAGCCTCACCCTTACATCCTGTCATGAATGATTTCAACCTATTCAACCTATTAATATGAGCATCGGGTTTTACGAATATGCTCACTCACCTCCATTAAAGATCTAGTACCATGCAACTTTCTTAAAATATCTCACTTCAATAATCGAACGAGGCTGATTGGAGAAACCAAAATGAAACAGATGAAGATGGATAAACAAAGCAGCACAAGAATTTCAGCTTCTACTACGCTTGCTACCAACAAATCTTCTCATGCAATCTCCAAGTCTAGTTTCAATAGCGAAGTATCAAGAAAATGGATTCGTGTTGTGCATGTTCAAGAACCAGAGATAATCAAGACAGCCCCTGTAAATTTCAGGTCTCTTGTCCAGAAGCTCACAGGGAGATCTACAAATGAGAATAAGGAGATAATTAACTCCACGAACAACCCATCTTTCACAGACATTTGTGAAGACAATTCAAAGGATCCATGCTTTGGTGGTCTCTCTCAAGGATATACAAACTTAGGTATGCTTTTTCCTCGTTTGATGAATCAGGGATCGGTAAATGAAATCCCTCTGGTGAAGAATAATTCTCCATTCTGCAACATGTTAGATCAAAGTGGCGTTTAAAGATTAGCTTAGTCTGAGCAGGGTTAACATCAATTTTCTTTTTCTCAAAGGGGTCTCTACTTTTTCCTTCAAAAAACATTTAATATATGTCTAAAATTGAGCTATTTGTGGTTGCTGCTGCGTGTTGGAAGTCTGTTTTGGTGTAGTTGTTGATCTTTGTAAATAAATTTGAGCCATTGGCAAGGCTGTTGTAGTTTCGGGTAAATAAAAAACTTACGGATATTTTATTCGATAGTCTGGGATCATTTGTGATGCCTCAGATAATTGATCTATGATTTATACTGTTAATGTCTAACCAACTCACCTGAAGAAAATTAATCGCTTACACTTCTGATACTACTGGACAGTGATAACGGTGGGTTGCATCTTTCTTATTTACAATTGTGACCCTGCGTTGTACTCTTCTAACGACCTATTTTCATTTATTTTTAAAGCGGGTAGAGGCATCTTTAATTAATCTGAGTGCCTTTACGGCCTGCTCTCATGGAGAGGGAAGCTATAGCGTTGCAGGTGGTTTTGTGTGACAACAAATTCCAGGTAATAGCAAAAACCAGAATTTTTTATCCAAAATGCCGAGCAGCAACTAATTCCGACAGCTCTTTTTAGCTACAGGAAGCTGCTGGGGCGCTGGGACTCTGCATTACCTAGAGTATATTTTTGTCGTTATATGTCAAATTGTATACAGTTACTGTATTTCATATATATCTGAGAACATACATAAAAGGTAAATCCCTGTAAGAAGAGCATAAGACCATGAGTATTATAATTAATTCAAGTATATATTAAGTAGAAAATTTAAAGTTAACTGTAATTAATTATATGTTCTATTATATTAGTAAGCTGTTAAACATTAGAGTAGCTTTACATACAAATTGATACCACTTATTGGTTTCCAACATTCATATAGGAGTTATATGAATGAATCTCAGATATTTTCTCTACATAGACAATCTAAAGTAGTTTGGTTTTGCATTCAAAAATTACAATTAACCTTCACTTTGACAAAAAGTATGGGAAATCAATATTTTAGTAGTTGTATGTTGCTCTTATCGAGTAGTTGAATGTTTATCCTATAAACATAAATGATAAACTTAATGACATCCCTGTCACATGATCAAACGAACCTTTTCTCCATAGACGACATAAATAATTCATAAAAATATTTAGAAACAGAAAATATATAAATATTAAAGGTTATCAAATTAAAATTCTTTAAGATTGAAAATTTTATTCTTATTTTACATTTATTCAATTATATTTAAACATTTTTTAAACTTGACTTAAATTAGCTTGTTGTAGATTTGATATTCACCCTTGTGTCTTATCATTTCTATATCTTTAATCCTAACCATTAGATAAGATCCATATTCAAATTAGGGTTAAACATATCCCTACAAGTCCTCAAAGCGATCTGTTTTACCGTTACCACTCCTAACTCCCAAGTTTTCTTCCTTTTAGTGCCCTCTCAAGCTTTTAGTACTTCCCTTGGGCTCAAAGTTATGCGCTAAGCATATCCATACTCTAAACCATGGTTACATCATATTCCAACCCAAAATATAAGATTTAATACAGAGATACGACCTTCTCATTGGACTTGACTCATTTCAAGCACTAGAACAAACTATTTAAGGTAATTAAGGACATGCAATTCAACCAACCTTGAATGACGACGAAGATGAAACCTAGTTCCTCTATGAGCTTGTAGCCCTAGTTAAATTAGGATTGCATGATGCCACTATAAATCTATAAGCATTCCTATGTTTTGATCTCTTAGGTAACATGTTGTAGAACTATGTGCACATGCATGACATTTTTCAAGACCTAGTATACTTTGCGGTTTCTCTAAAGAAATTATGGGCCTATCTAGATCTGATTTTAAGAAGTATTAAAAACTCCCAAAGTCCACCCTGGTTTATGACTAGAACACAATAGAGACATAGACTGAGATGCATGAAATATACATGATTCTCCAGTATTGGGATATCAATCTAGATCAATGGATAAAAATTGAGGACATCAAAACTTAACCCATTCATCTCTTTTAGGAAGGAGTTCATATTGGAATGATCTTGTTGAATCATTCATACATTTAAACATCCTCTTGGTGTCTTTATTGACCATCATCCTCAAAGTAAAGGGAGTCCTAGACCTCAGAAGCCTCATCAGCTTCAACCTAGTAAGGACATTAGTGAGCCCTGAGGAGGTGAAAACTTATATATGTTGATCTATCTCATGGACATGATCTATTCCACCCTCACATTTAAAACTTATGTGTTCCTTCCATGGAAACCTTCAACATCTTTAGTTCATGTGGTCTTCTATAAGTTTTGCATCCATCATTATAGGAACCACATGTGGGACATCTATGATTTCTTCTACCTACTAGTACACATGGCCATTAATGAGAGGCCAATACCATGACTCTCAGATGATATAATGAGGATGAGCCTACCCATATGAGCCTACTAGTATGAACGATATCATGTCATTATCCAAGTGGAGGGCATATAGAAATCCCCTCTCTTATCTCCATATCAAGTTCTGGAAAACCTCTTAGAGCAATACATTTCTTATCAATTGGTTGATGGTGTCATGTGATACTCACTTGGTCATTGATAGATAACATGCTTCGACTACCTAATCTTCATTGATCACCACAAATATATGAACTTGAATTCATTGTAAACTATTGTGTAGAATAAAATTCATATGTCTTGGGAAGGGTCTAGCATAGAGAGTGGGATCCTTACGAGGTCATCAATAGTGCCCATGTAGTGAGGCATGTAGCCCATATCAATATCACATATCATCATGAGGCTCACGTGAATGATGACATTCATCTCAATCTTGCTAGTGACTTTAAAGTGGTAATAAAGATTGAAGTAAGAAAAAAGAAGGGGAAGATGGCCCAAACTGGACTATCCTTGAAGAAAGGCATTTGCCACCTTACCAAGATCTACAAGTGTATCCACCTACCTCAAAGAAAGCCCTAGGGTTCACACCATTTCATCCAAGAGAGGAAATTCAGGTGATTGTATTGCACATTTATAAAATACTTATACAAAGGATCCCTTCACCTTAACCTCCTCAAGCTTTGCCACCCCAAGTCTTAGCTCTAGCTCTACCATCTCTACCTTTGTGGGTCACTAAATTGTAAGCAGTACAAGTGATTTAATTTGACATTAATAACAACCCCAAAGCAAGGCTGAAGTGGAACCGATAGGGGGAACAGATGGAGATTCCTTCCCCAACTACTTTCGTCCCTCCATAACCCATCATACCACCCACAAGATTCCCTATTCCTGTTAGGCCTATTTAAACAAGGCCTCCCTTGATTCATGTTACACCAACTACCTAATTTTATCAAGTCCCTTGGATTTATCCATGTTTATCATCCTCACTTATCAACTCCTTTCCACTCAGCCCATTCCACCTACAGGAATCCCCATGGCCCACATTGGCTTTTTGAGAGTTTTAGTTGCATGACCATCATCTCTAGTAGTATTTAGTTTAGTTTAAGTAGCTTTTATAGATTTAGGGAAGTCCTAGCTTATGATGGATCCTTTATTCATAGTGATAGCATACACCATGTTTGAGACATTAATAGCTCTATTAGATACTCATCTAATGTAGACACCTAGCACTATTCCTACCTCAACCATTCTGATGTCCACCTCAATGATAAGTGACCCTATATACATAATTCCAGTGGATCATAGCTCCATAATTCTTACATTTACTCCTCTAGTAGTATAATTTTTGCCAACAAAAATTACCACCATGTCTCCTTTGATTACTATAGTGTAGGTTGATTCAAGGCTGACCTCCTAAAAAAGGACGTAGGTAAGTTTTGTCATGCCTTCAGCTCAAATCCTAGTTTCCACCACACTTCATTAAAATATGACCATAACTCCAATTGATCAAGGCAATATATATAAGAAAAGGTAAAAGGTATCTACCTCTCATCTTTTTATTCATCTTTCTCCTCCCATTAATCCCTAGGCCTCCACTATATACTTATGCCTTTACTCCCACCTTTTTCCTCTTCCATGAGTAAAGAGAAACTCTAACACACTAAATCATACTTGGATATAATTTCCTTTATAGAAAATAATTGTAATAAGCTCGTTATGATCCTTCATAAGGGCATGTTCCCTGAGCTCAAGTCCATGCCTTTGGTGGACTAAACCTCTACAATAATTATTTTGAGAGCATGAGGACCTTTATGAGGGGTGGTTGGTCATGAAACAAATAGTTATCAAGCCTTTAGAGAAGAGAAAAGAGTGAAGTTGACCTATTTCAAAAAGGTCAAAATTATGATTTTTTTCCATTCAAACGGCCCATTACTAGACAAAGAAGAATTTGAAGTATACTTGGACCAATTCAATCAATTCATGTGGATAAAGGTTTCAAAATCTAACCAAGCTAGGGCTGAAGTGATTTTGGAGCTGATAAGCTAATCAATTACAAGCATTAGCCAAGTTTTTCTGGTGAAGGTTTCCATGGAAACCACACTTTATGTCCACAAGTGGTTATTATCGCAAGATGAGTTGATGTTCAGATAACCTCCCATGAACTTGGGAAAATTGGATTGGGAATTAAACTTGGTGGTAATCGCACTAGAAACTTAGGACACATGTCCCAAACAACTAGAAAGTGGCTAACCACCAACTTCCTCTTGATTCTCTCTTATTGGGCCCTGGGGATTATGTATTTTAGGATTTGGGATCTTTTAGTATAATTATATTACAAAAATTTCAAACCATTATGGTTAAAATTTGGAACTTGTTCTACTAGGAGACATATCCCATTCTTAATCTATATGTAATGCTATGTGATATTATGAAAAGGGTCTACTCTATTGTAAACAAGCATGATCAGATTAATGAAAATTTTGGTTTTTTATTTAAATGCATCTAACTCTTAGATGTCTTCTACTTTTTTTCTACTTTAAATGGATTTATATTAGTGCTAAGGTATGGTTGATTATGTTTTTCTACAAGGTTTATGTATTAATAAGGATGAGATTTAGCTATTCTAGTTAATTTCTTTATTACATTTCATTTTGTTTGAAATTTTCTAGGAGTTATTGTGATTAATTAAACCCTATTCACTGATTATTATAAAATGTATCACTGATTCAACATTTACTCCTTCCCATTAGACTCTTTTGTTATGTGACTAGACACTGAGCCATCATGAAACTATCATATAGTGGCATGACTATAGCTAAGTGCATCCTCAGTCCTCAAAGAATTGGTGTTTCCATTTATGTATAAATATTCCTTTTCTTCCTTAATTTCTTTCTCCTTTTATGATTTTTATGCTATTAAGTAATATTTTCCCCCCATTTAGAAATGATGAAGTGAAACATAGTACAACCTATAATTAGTTCTATTGTAATCAAATTAGCTAGTAGTGTATAAGTTTTATGTAAGTGAAAAAGCTAGTATTGAATCTTTGGTGGTATCACTTCATCTGTTGGAGATATATTCCAAGTAGGTTATTTAATGGATCATAATAGTTGAAACTCATGTTGTGGATTGTCTCAACAAATAATCCTAAAATTAGAGGATGTAAGTCCACTAATTGTTCCCTGAGCTCGTTTAGTGCCTCTCATAAAATAGATGAATGTGGGATAAATAAAATCTTGGATAAAATAAAAAATATTATGTAGACACATAAATTAACATTTAAGATAAAACCATGCAAATTTGACCACTCTTTTACATGCTTGTCTCTAAACCTATCTTAGGGCCCCTTTTGATCACTTTCGACCACCTTGCACACTCTTATAAGTTTACAAACAACCCTTGAATGTACTAATATCTATTCCTATAAACCTTAGACATATTTTAGGCCCTAGCTAATGCTTATCATGACCAAATCACCCATTAGATAGGATCATCCTAGGGAACTCTAGTTTTCTTACCCCCTCTCTTGTCTTTCTACCAAATAATGGTTATTTTTCAAAAGCAAAAGTTAGAGGATGGTTTACCAATGTCCCTAATGGTCCCCATTTGAAGTAATTTCAAATATATGACTATATAAACACTTTTTGAATCATTTAAAAAGGAGTCTTCCCCATCAAAATGCACTAGAATCATAATTACACATTGATATCAAAGCACCTATTTTTCGAAATTCTATTTGTACACATCCCTAGTAGCCTAAAGCTCAAGTATGAATAAATTTTAAAGGTCACCAGTCATGCTTAAGGAATTTAGTCACATTATTATTACACCAACATATATCATATTTCACTCTTTTCTCACACACCATTATAGCAAACTACATGAAGTTTGATCCATTTTTAGAGTATTAGTATGTATGTAGTGCTCAACACATGGGGTGTTGATGTCTCACCAAAATAAACCATTGGATTTTTTTTTCCCATTGATTTTAATTGGTCTTAACATGTTAAAGAGCTAGAGTTTTTTGAATAAAAATTAGTCACACAGTGGTCTCTACAATTGATTTCTAGCTCCCACACTAGATGTAGGATTTATAAATGAAGACATAGACAACCCATAAACCCTGATTCCCTCACTATAAGTGGATATGAATAACATAGATTGGAAATGAGTGCCACCCCTCTATTTTCATGTTTTCATTATTGTTGTCTAGGCCTACATCCAATTCCTTATTCATGATTCCAGTTATCAAATCTCCCTACACATCAAGTTTTAACCTTTGATTATTCCCATGAATACAATTTCCACCTAAATATTTTATTTCTCATTATGCTTTGTTATTTTTAGTAAGCTTCTATAATATGATAGTTCAAAATTAGTGAATGTCATTATTTTGTATTATTCTCCTTATTTTTCATAGTAATGTTGTCATATAGGATCTTGTTATCTCAAATTTGATAAAACATATTGTCAAACCAACTAATTGTAAAATATTTAAATCCCTAGCTTACCATTTCATTTCATTTTAATTCCTCTAGTAGTGTTTCTTCAAATTTCTATTTTGTTGGTTTCTCTACTTAACCATTATTGAGTCTATTTATCATTTCTTAGTGAAAAATTTCTTGGTGATATTTACATGTTCCCTACCTATTATTTGTAAAATCATTCACATGTATGTAAACTCATTGATACATCATATCAAGGCACGTATTACAACATTTATTGGTAAAACCCTTATTGGTGAACCATTTTACATAGATTATTGTTGTATGTCTTAGTTTGAGTTAATACCTATTACTACTAGAGCTCAGATGGTTCATTTTGTTGCTCTTGCACCTAAATCCACCAACTACCTTTTCTCATTTATTACCCCTACTATTTTCCATAGGCTTATAGTATATCTTGTGGTTTGAGCTATTATTACTAGATGATGTTGGGTATCTCATCAAACAAGATAGGAGGAACACATTTTGACAATCCCTCCTTATCCCCAAACTAATCCAATGGGACCAAGGGATCAAAATAGAACATATGATAATGTTGATCGACTAAGGTATACATCAGCTAAGATTTATATTTTAGATTTACTTTAGAAGGCTAAAATTTGAAGGTTATTCTCTACCAAGCATTCAATCAAACATCTATGCCTCATGACATAAAGCCTTATTATTTTGCATATGTTGTGAATAATTTAAAGGATATTGAGGATGTTATTTATGTTCAAAATGATGATATACTATCATAGTCAACCATTGATCAGAATTTACCATTATTAATACAATCTCAAATCAACAACACAACCATCAAAAGAGTCCCAATTAATATTGGTTCAATACTTAATATTTGCAATCTCACATTTCTGCAAACAATAGGCATTAACATGGCATCCATTAAAAAGACATATAATAATATCAAAGTGTTTGATGAGAAGGGAAAGAATAATTGTTATCAATTGGACACCATCCGACATAATTTTTTATTTCCATTCTTAAATTCAGTAAAAGAAATATCACATCTATGAATATTGAACAAACTATTTGAATACAAACAAACAACACACAAGATAGAACACATTTGATGTTACAAATGTTAATTGATAGGGGATGGATGGCATTGAGAATAGTATGCCATAGATTTGCCAATCAATTGTCAAATTAGGATGGTAAGTCATTTTTAAATTTTCAAAAAATCATAGCACATGCTACAAATACATGCTCAACATTACAACATAAACTTGGGAATTATAAAGATAAGGGCACTATATAGATTATATAGTCTCCACTTAAGCTGATTAAATCCCTACAATAGATTAATGCACACAAAAGCCAAAAGTATTCTAGGAATAATGGTTTGACTATTTAGGTTTTCATTAATAATTAGTATCGCCAACACATAACCATTGATGAGTAATCATATCCAAATACATGCACCCTTGCATTATTACAACATATAGGGCATGACCATGATGAGTTACAACATGTCATATTTAGTTAGGATTCCATGGGCCATATTAGAATGCAAGTTGAATGTGGTCTCAAGGTGGTGGACACCCTAATATTCATCATGAACACATGAAATTAGATAGAAGCTACATTTGGTACCACATGCTTACAATAAATGGAAGCTACCATGGATAGATCAAAAGGGTGTCTCACATTGATATTTGAAGGGAACACTATTTGTATTTTCCATGATGATTTTGATGGTAATCATAGATTATGAAATGATGTGCTAGTATATAATTTGATATATCCCAAAATGACATATGATGAATCTTATAGAGTCAAGCAATATGCTATGCAGATGCATAGGATTTAAAGACACACCAAAGGCAAGGCTATACATATAGAGCACAAGTGGTATTATAACCATAATGATGATGATTTATTTGAGTTTGGATAAATTCAATACTCAACACTTGATGATATAAAACTAGATCCACCTTTTGATTATCCACATCCCTTGGATGTGTTATTTTATTTCTATATTGTTATATCATATTTATATTCATATATATGAAAAATACAAAAATAGTAAAATATTCTATAAAATCACACAATTAGGACCTATGAATGCTCATATATACTTTGTCATACATTAGTTTAGTTGTGTGTAGTCTTATATACTTGTATTAGCCTATTTTATATCATACTTGCCTCACCATTGTACACGAGTGATTTTAGATTACACTAAATATCAATCCTAAATTAGTTGTAGGTAATTTCACTATTACACACTTAGAAATTACATTTGATAAAATTATTATGGAGGACAAGAGTGCACTACTCTAGTGTCCCTCACCCTGTTGTTGTCCCAATGAGCTCAAAGTATCACCATTCAGTTCTAGATTACAAATAGGATTCATGTATCATGTATATTTGTCAACTATCTCACTGAAGGCATGGTATATATAGGTTTTATCCTTCTTTGACCATATTATATTACCCATATCTTAGATATTTCTATCACATTACATCTTTGATATTTCTCACTCACTAACATTGTGATATACTACTTTCTATCTCAGTTCCTAATTATACTTAGGTTACAACTTAAATCTTGTTGATAAAATTACATATCATGCATGTTTTTTATATTGATGTTCATAACTTCATATATTTTATTCATTCTCTATTTTGTTTTTTAAAAATTTGAATATGCCATTTCTGAGTGTTTGTAGGCCTTCATGTATTTGATTTTATGCATGTGAGGACATTTTGAACATGTCCTTGTGTGTCTCTTCCTTTTGTATGTGCAAAAATTTAACCGTGTCCTTCTATGTTGCTCCAAACCTCCATTATTTACTTCTATGTGTGTGTAGGCATTTAAACATGCCCTTGTATGTGTTTTATCTTCAAGTGAGTGACATTTGAACATATGTCCCTTGTGTGTGGCCCCTTGGCCTTCTATTATGTGTTTTATGTGTTATGCATGTACTCTTTGATTGTGTGAATCATGGCCATGATACCTTACTTATTTGTTTAGATTTATATGTCATGATAGCTATCATGCATCCAACCAATCCTTACAGTGCCATGATGGATATCATGCATTCTTCCTTAAGTAATCCTATTCAACATTATATACTTAGTTGATTAGTTATTTGCATGTTTCAATGTCCCATCTATCAAGACACAATTACTGTGAATGATTTTTTCCACATCTATATTACATTATTACTATGTTTAGTTTACATACATGATGATGCCATGAGTTTTACTTGTTTTCAATATTAATCAAATTTACATTTTTAACATAACAACAAACTACTGCATAACTCTTTATTTTGAGTTAAGTTTTTGTGTAGGATCAACAAATCACCTCTAAAGATGGGGAATTCATAGAGCTTTGTCTTAGAGACTAGACTTCCCATATCAGTATACAGACATGATTTAACAATGATTACACATTTGACATAGTCTCAAAATTAGAGAATACATAGAAAGTCATTTTGGACAAGAGTGCCACATTGGACAAAAGAACACTACTCTAGTGTCCTTCCTAGTGCTATTGTCCAAATGCCTAAAAATAGGCATTTTCATAATTTCTCAAAAACATAGTTTGCTCAGAGTAGTATACACTAGTTTTGTAGTCTCGATTTCTACAATTACTCACTTTTGTCTCAAATTTACTCATTTTAGGGGAAATCATGTGTAACATGTGTTCCAAGTTAGCACAAATTTTTTTATTAGAATTCACATTTGTTTATTTAGTCCTAGGATTTATATGCACCAAATATCAGTTAGGGGCATGTGTGTGTCACATTTATTTCTCATTACTCAATTTTAAACCAATTTTGTAGATGTAATGGAAAATTCATGTCACTCTCCATGTTGTATACACCAAAACCAAATTATACTTGATATTTACACCAATATTTGCACCACTATTTGCACTAGTATTTACACTAGAACTATCTATTAAGATTCATAAATGGATTGTAAATTACTTAAAAAATTTGGATATGTGATGATGGATCAAAGCACACCTTGAGTTTTTAAGCATGCTGACCTATTGATGAGGATTGGGGTATGCATAGTCCAATCCAAGATATTCAATGTCAATGAAAAAATCTAAGGGTTCAACCCGCTATAGTCATCATTTTTTTAACCATGAAAACATAATGGTTTATGTACTCAATTGGGTGTATTCAGTCCTTATCAATCTCTAGTTCATTATCTTTCAGTTTTTGATATTCATCTTAAATAAAGGCTGATATTGCATGTGTTTCATTACATATTTTTATGTGGTGCACAATTCCACGTTGTGGCCTACATCTAAGACTCCTCTTCACATGTGAGTTTAGGTATGCACACTTTTTCATTTTATTTTATTAATTTCATTTTTTTGATTTACTAGACTAAAAGGGGAGAAAATGTAGACACACAAATTAACGTTTAAGATAAATTTATCAGCTTGTGACCACTCTATTACATGCTTAGCTCTAGACCTATCTTAGGGCCATTTTTTTCACTTTTGACCACCTTACACACTCTTCTAAGATGATAAAATACCCCTGAATGTACTCATATATATTAGCATCAACCTTAGACATATTTTATGCCCTACCCAACACTTGGCATGATCAAATCACCCATTGGACAAGAGCAATATAGCACACCACACTAATGTCATTGCCCTTTCTCCTATCTTCCCACCAAATAATGACTAACTTTCAAAATCAAAAGTTATAGGAAGGTTAGTGTATGTCCCTAATGAGCCCCATTATAAAGAATTTTAAAGATATGAATATATAAACACTTTTTAAACCATTTTGTAATAAGGAAGCTTCCACATCGAAAATCACCAAAATCATAATTGTACATTGAGATGAAAGTACTTATTTCTCCAAATTATAATTACACACAACCCTAGTAGCATAAAGTTTAAGATTAAATAAATTTTATAGGTAACAAGTCATAGTTAAATTACTTAATCACATAATTATTGCACCAACATCCATCATATTTCACCAATTATTCACACACCATTGTAGCATGGCATAACTACATGAAGTTTGATCCATCTTCAGAGTATTGGTATGTAGGAAACACTCAACCTTGGGGTGTTGAGGTCTTACCTAACTTCTATTACTGAACCTTTTTTATCCATTGATTTGAATTAGTATTCATATGTTAAAGAGCTAGGGTTTTTGAAAGAAAATTAGTCAGATAGTGGTATTTATAAGTGATCGCCAACTCCTGCACCAAATGTAAGATTTATAGACAAAGATGTAGAGAACCTAGGAATCCTAATTCCCTCACTGTAAGTGGAGAAGATCACCCCATATTATGTTCCTAGTGTTATGTTCCTAGTGTTATTATCTAGGCCCATATCCAATTCTTGATTCCTAATTTCAGTCATCAAATATCCATGCATAGCAAGTTTTAACTTTTTATTTCTTTTATGGATATAGTTTCTAGCTAAGTCTTTTGTTTCTCATTAGTCTTTGTTATTTTTAGTAAGTTTTTAGAATACATTAGTTACAAATTAGTGAATGATATTATTATTATATTATTCTCTTGATTTTTCACTGTAGTGTTGTCATCTAGGATCTTTTTATCCAAAATTTGATTAAACATAGAATTCCACAATGGTGGTTTGGGTGGACTTTTTCATGAGAATACGATAATTTATTTCATGGAGGAGAAGTAATTTTATCTAAAGATGAAGAGAGATGTGAAAAAATGTTTTTTACAATGTAGGATATTGAAAGTGGCTAAATGCCATGCACAAAACACTAGGAGGTGCATGACATTACTAGTACCAATAAGACTATCGACAAATTTGAGTATGGACTTTATATTTGGGTTGCCAAACACACAAATGCAATTATTGAATTTTCACTATTGAAGATAGCTTTTCTAAGATCATTTATTCAAATGTAAATAATAAAATCAATGATGCCACTAGAGTAACATATGTATTTTTTAAAGAGTTTGTGAGGTCGCATGATCGGCATTCACAAATAAGAAGTAGGTTGGGTCCCCATAGGGCCCCCTCCCTATTCCAAAAATCATTACTTTAGATAGGGATATAAAACTTCTAAGTCAATTTTTGAGGATTCTATGGAAGAATTTGGGAACTAAACTACAATTCAATAGTGCATAACACCCAAAAATAGATGGTTAAATAGAATTAATGGATGTGATCTTGGAAATTTTGCTAAGATGCATAGTTGGAGAGAAGCTCAAGGAATGGGAATTGGTTTAACCACAAGTTGAATTTACATATAATAGTTCTATGAATAAATCAAAAAGGAAATCACCATTTCAAATTATAGATGACATAAATTGTAATAATTTTTTAGGTTTTGTGTGGTTACCAGTTGCAGAATGAACTGGTGATGTTGTAAAAGTATTTTAGAACACATATAACAATTTTAAGAAGAAGTGAGAAGAAAGCTACATGAAATCCATGAAAAGTATAAGACAAAAAAAATGTAACAAGAAGGTCAAATATTTTTGAGGAAGGAGATTTGGTGATGGTGTATTTGAGAGAATAAATATTTCCCCAAGTAACATACAACAAGCTAAAGTACAAAAATATTGGTCTATGAAAAAATATGAAGAAAATCAATGATAATACTTATGAGGTGATTATACCACAAATTTTGATATTTATCCAAATATTTAATATTTGATGCTTATGTTAATTTTATAGAGAAAAGATGAAGGGGAAGAAGGTGAAGAATTAGATTAGAAGCAATAGGTAATAAGGAAAAAGAAAAAAAATAGCATGGGTTCTAGCTAGAAAAAAATGTTTACTAAAGGTATAGGAAGGTATAGTGATCTCAAAGATCTAAAAGTTGCTAAAAATGATGTTCATCGCCTCTCTATTTAGATATTTTTGAAATTGATAACCATGACCGTCCATATCGAGATTGAGATGTGTGGCCATGAATTAATCCAATTATATAATTAAATATATAAATATCCCTCATAAATATTTGGGATAGTGGGGCATTTAAGAGGCATGGAGGGTATGAGGCATGGGAGACTTATGGCTTATGGATGTCACCCCATAAGATGATGTCATTAGGTGATGCAGATATCAATAATCATGGAAAAAGAAAAAGATAGCATGGGTTCTAGATGAAACACCATAGGAAAAAGAGAAAAGATAGCATGGGTTCTAGATAGATTTTTTTAGTGAATACAAGATAAGAAAACTATAGCAGGTGTGTATTTCAATGGGAAGAACTACAACAAGAAGACAACACTTGAATTTCAAGACGGTATTTAAATTTTTTTTACAATAATAAATGGCAAGAGTATAATCAGAACAACTCGTAGAAGTTGACTTATTTTCAACAAGAGGAGAATGATGTAAACACCAATATTGTAGAGACCGTAAATTTTGATTTGGAAACCCATTTGAACTCTTCTCTTAAAAATGAAGATCTTAAAGAGGATATCATAGCAATAACCTATTCTAGCTAGTTCAATTTGATTTTTATACATTTTGGAGGCTATAAGTGACCATTTAAGGGTCCAATAATATATTTTAATAATAATCTTGATAATTTTAGAATTTCTATATATTTATAACTAGATATGAACTTAAGTTGAAATTTATCTATTGAACTAACTTTAGTGTATAGAGGATGAGTAGATGTTTTAAAGCCCATCCAAATTTATATGATATAGAAAATAAATATTTTAAATCCCATCCAAATTTACATGATTTAGATTTTTTTTATTTTACATGTCAATTCCAATTTTGACTTGAGATTTTTCATCTAATTTTAAGTTGATATTTATTTTAAAACTTTTATATAATTATTTTATTTCTTTGATGAATAATAAATAAAAATTAAATAACAAATTTTTGAAAAAAATTATATCTAATAAAATTTTACTTTATTAATTTCAATTTCATCATTTTTTAAATACAACAATTTTTACTTTGTTATAATCATACACTTTTATTTTATTTCAAAAATTGTATGAAAATACTTATGATTGTTTTATATAACACATTATTATTTTAATTGATAAGAAAGAATTTTATTTATAAATTAATTTTTATATTACCTTAACAATCATATTATATTTATGTAAATTACAAACATAATATTTTAAATATTTATTTAATATATCAATAAAAAGATTATAAATATGATTTTTCCATCCTAATTCTTCCTAAATGTATTGAAATAATTATTTTAAACATTTTATTATTTTGATGTGTTTAACCAACTCATCACTCTACCAACCCTATTGAGTCACCAAATTTTTTTTCTTGAATATTATGTATAGTCGTCGAAAGTGTGGCCCAGTTATTCTTTCCGAAAAGTCAAACATTTGAAGCACCATATTCATCATGCAGCATTTAAATCGAGGGACCCATCAACTTCAAAAAAAAAAAGGTACCAAGGGCCTACGGAAATTCAGAACTAAATGAGCATTTAATAGCCATACTTGTTTGAGATTTTTTTTATTGAATATGTAAGTCTTTGACGAAGGAAAGCAGACAAAACACGCAGAGCCCACCATCAAGGCTCACCTTTGCGCCCTCTCATGAATGATTTCAACCTATTAATATGAGCACAGGGTTTTTTCAATATGCTCGCTCACCTCCATTAAACTTCAATACATCTTTCTTAAAAGGTCTCACTTCAATAATCGAACCGAGGCTGATTGGAGAAACCAATATGAAGCAGATGAAGATGGATAAACAAAACAGCACAAGAATTTCAGCTCCTACCACGCTTGTTACCAACAAATCTTCTCATGCAATCTCCAAGTCTAGTTGCAATAGCGAAGTATCAAGAAAATGGATTCGTGTTGTGCATGTTCAAGAACCAGAGATAATCAAGACAGACCCTGTAAATTTCAGGTCTCTTGTCCAGAAGCTCACAGGGCAATCTACAAAGGAGAATAAGGAGATAATTAACTCCACGAACAACGCATCTTTCACAGACATTTGTGAAGACAATTCAAAGGATCCATGCTTTGGTGGTGTCTCTCAAGGATTTACAAACTTAGGCATGCCTTTTCCTGGTTTGATGAATCAGGGATCGGTAAATGAAATCCCTCTGGTGAAGCATAATTCTCCATTCTGCAACATGTTAGATCAAAGTGGCGTTTAAAGATTGGCTTAGTCCGAGCAGGGTTAACATCAATTTTCTTTTTCTCAAAGGGGTCTCTACTTTTTCCTTCAAAAAACATTTAATATATGTCTAAAATTGAGTTATTTGTGGTTGCTGCTGCGTGTTGGAAGTCTGTTTTGGTGTAGTTGTTTGATCTTTGTAAATAAATTTGAGCCATTGGCAAGGCCGTTGTAGTTTCGGGTAAATAAAAAAAATGCGGATATTTTATTCGATAGGCTGGGATCATTTGTGATGCCTCAGATAACTGATCTATGATTTATACTGTTAATGTCTAACCAATTCACCTGAGGAATATTAATCGCTTCCGCTTTTGATACTACTGGACAGTGGTAACGGTGGGTTGTATATTTCTTATTTACAATTGTGACCCTGCGTTGTACTCTTCTAACGACCCATTTTCATTTATTTTTAAAGGGGGTAAAGGCATCTTTAATTAATCTGAGTTCCTTTACGGCCTGCTCTCATGGAGAGGGAAGCTATAGCGTTGCAGGTGGTCTTGTGTGACAACAAATTCCAGGTAATAGCAAAAACCAGAATTTTTTATCCAAAATGCCGAGCAGCAACTAATTCCGATTGCTCTTTCTAGCTACAGGAAGCTGCTGGGGCGCTGGGAGTCTGCATTAACTACAGTATATTTTTGTCGTTATATGTCAAATTGTATACAATTACTGTATTATTTATATACAGTATATTTTTGTCGTTATATGTCAAATTGTATACAATTACTGTATTATATATATATATATATATATATATACACCTGTTTTTCAAGAACACACATAAAATTAAATCCCTGTAATAAGAGCATAAAACCATAGACATGTAAACTTCTCTTATCATTCTGCTGCACGTTCTTCTTTATTTAAAGGTAAGAGTGTTTTGTTTTATTTTTATTATTATTTTTTTTTTAACATTTTTTTATGGTACTGGGTTTTTATATTTAATAAGAATTGATTTTTAAGAATTTTTTTAGTTAGTTAAGTAATTTTATCAGATTTTTTTTTGTGGTCATTAACTTTAAGTTTTAGTTCAATTTTTTTTTTTTTTCATTTTTTTTTTAAATATTATGTTTTTGTATTAAAAAATAAAAATTATAAATCAAATAACTTCATCAACAAACTAACAACCTTTCAATTACAATTTACTTATTTATGAATATAAACTGTATTATTATTATTATAGTACTTGTCAAACTGTTAATCTTTTTTAGAAGCAACTATATTCATTTTAAATAATATTTATAACCCATCTTTCATGGGTTGAATTATGAGCTTTAATAGGTTACTACCATTTTCATCACTGAATAGCTTACTTGCATTCATAATATTTACTTTGATTATATTGTCATTCAATTCTGGACACGCAAATTTAGTTCAATTAATGTACTTTTTCAATGGCATTTACTTATTTATTGATATAAGTTGTGTTGTTATTGTTGTGTTCTTCAAATAAAGTAAACTTTTTTGAAAAGTATATATGTTTAATCTAATTAATATTTATGACCCATTTTTTATGATTTAAATTATAAACTTTGAATAGTTTATTGTACTTTCAATGTTTGAATTATAAGTTTGAATAGTTTACTTCCATTTTATGACTTAAATTATGAGTTTGAATGGTTTATTTAACATTTATAATATATTTATATTGAATAAATTTTTTATTAAATTATTTATACTTTAAATAATATTATTTTGAACCAAACATATTTTATTTTGAAGTTTTCATACATTAATGTTGCTTGTTTCGTAATCATCATTTTCTAAACCTTCCTTCTTATAACTTATACTCTTTTATAAACAACCAGTCATAAAAATTGATTTGTTAAGTAGAAAATTTAAAACTAACTATAATTAATTATATATTCTATTATATTAGTTAGCTCTTCAACATTAGAGGAGCTTTACATACAAATTGATACCACTTATTGGTTTGCAACATTCATATAGGAGTTAGAATGAATCTAAAATATTTTCTCTACAGAAACAATCTAAAGCAGTTTTGTTTTGCAATCAAAAATTACAATTAACCTTCACATTGGAAAAAAAATGGAACTATTGGAAATTAATTTTCAAGTAGTTTTATGTAACTCTTATCGAGGAGGTGAATGTTTATCCTATAAACATAAATGATAATCTTAACGACATCCCTGTTACATGATCAAATGAACCCTTTTTCCATAGACAACATTAAATTAATTTATAATAATACTTAGAAACAGAAAATATATAAATATTAAAGACTATCAAACAAGAATTTTTTAAGATTGAAAATTTCATTCTTATTTTACATCTATTCAAACATTTTTAAAATTTGACTTAAATAAGATTTTTTAAATTTAATTTAAATAATTTTTTTATTAAAAATAAATATAAAAGTATATTATATTCAATGACTAAATTTAAATGTTATTTTTTAATTGTGAAATTTTTTATGTGAGTTATATATTAATATTGTTTATAATAAAATAAATATATATTAAATATAATATATATAATAATCATAAATATTTAAGATTTTTAATAATTTATCTAAAATTTCATCTTATATTTTAATATGATTTATTACAAAAATTAATTACATTTTAAAATTAAAACATACAAATAAAGTCATGCAACAATAAATTTAGTTTATGAACACACTTTTCTATATTTGGAAACCAAAAACAATTATTTTAATACAAAAACTATTATTTTCTATTATTATAATTTTTTAATCCCATTAATAAAAATTTGATTTTTTTTGGGGTGATTACTATCATTTTTTTTAATCTTTATCTTAGCTTTACCCACCAAGTTTTTGAAACTATTGTAAAAAATAAAATTTATGGTAGATTGGGATCTCAAGGACTAAACTTTACTCTCAACCTTATCGGTCATGAAACATTTTTATGCTAGTTATTAACTAAACATCACCCTTAAAACGATCTTGTAGTTTAAGTTTAAGATGATAATGTAGTTCATAATTAAAGAAAATATAAAAATATATATACATACACATATATAATATCTAGAGGTTTTTACAATAGTTAAAGGTTGTGGGTTGTAATGAGGTGAGTGCATTCACTTTCAATTTAAATTTTAAATTTGACATCTATTTGATTATCATTTTAGTTTTTTTCAATTTAAAAAAAATATGGCTGACATTATTATATCATATTAATTGTAATTAAGAGTATAATTTTATAAAATGTCACTTTTACAAATTAAAATCTTGGTGACATTATTATATCATATTAATTTTAATTAAAAATATAATTATATAAGTAAACATTATTATAAATTAATATATTTAAACCAATATTTTGTAAGTTCATCCTACGCTACACCATTACATATTACATTGGATGCCACAATTAGAAGCAAGATTTGCTAAAATGTTATCAAGTTTATTAAGTTTGAGATTAATATAGATTTTTTTTCTAACTCTACAAAATATACTACTTATCCTATGTTGTGACACCTTACGAATAAATATTTTCACTTCTTGATGGTAAGGATCATTCATTGTTAATGAAGAATGGCCTTTGGTGAAGAAGTTAGCTTAGGGAGTGGGATGTTTGAAAGTTGTGTTGTACTCCGGGGTTGTTATTTCTGTGACTCAAAACATAAGGATAGTATCCATGTACAACACAAGGGCTGAAACACTACTCCATGGATTTTTAAAATCCATTCCCCTTTGGAAAAAATGCAACAAAAAAAGCAAGTTGTGAGAGAAACAAGGTGACAAATTAAATTGTATCTATATTGTGAGGAGGGAATGTAATAAAAGGTAAAC
This sequence comes from Torreya grandis, assembly GCA_037957365.1. Taxonomy (NCBI): domain Eukaryota; kingdom Viridiplantae; phylum Streptophyta; class Pinopsida; order Cupressales; family Taxaceae; genus Torreya; species Torreya grandis. The sequence continues at coordinate 78,057 of JARHVA010004789.1, forward strand.
ATTTATAATTTACGTGAGCTTTGTCCATGATTTATTTTCTTTACCTTTTGTCACCTATGGTTTTTTGGGAACTTACAAATTTTCTCTCTTTTTCTAATTACATTGGTTATCACATAATTGTTTTGTCTTCTTAAAATTTATTTTATTGTTTTATTTATATCATTTAAAAGTGACAATGTAATTTAATTAGTATATATATCTTACATAAATTTATGTAAAAGATGATGAGAGATATCTTTTTTGAGATGTCCATTCCATTTATTTCATAAATATATGCTTTGAGAATGATATTTCTTGATATATCTTATATATGTGTGTGTATACATACACACACACACTTTTATATACTTAAATTTTTTTGATAGTCTGTTTAAAATTTTACCTTGTATTTGATACAATCTCCTTTAAAATTTAATTGTATTTTAAGGGGGAATGAAAATAATATCATACAAACATAAAATCAATCCTTTATATGAGATGGAAAAAAACATAGAACTATATATCCAACTATTTTTATTATGAATCCACATACTAGTAATGCATGGAAATATCAATAGGCATAGTACTTAGAAATTTATGAACCCATAATCTTCGTTGATTCACATTTAATGAATAAAAATGTTACATAAGTTTATTTTAATAAATTTCAACTAAAAATTCGAGTTGACATGTAAAATTAAATATTATAAAAAAAATTAAAAAAATTACCTGGAATTAACTAGACTTGCTATTATTAGACAATTTCTTTTTACAAAAACTTCAACATGCAAGTTAGAAAGGGCCTAATTTTTTTAAAATATATTATACATATAAAATCCATAATTTTAGTGAGTTTAAACGCAATTTGACATCCAATTACAAATTTATCTAATTTTCACTATTTGTAGCATGATTAAAAATAGTATAATGCAATTTTGGACTCTAGATGATCTCATATGGATAGCCAAACATTATAAAATAACTCCTAAATAGTGTATCAGTTTATAGATGCCTGCATATTTAATATATCTTTATTTTATCAAAAATGAGATCTTAATAAGGTTAACGAGTCAAAAGTTATGGCCTCCAGAAGTTCATTCTCTACATCATTCTCCTCTAGTTGAAAACAACTCAACTCCTACAAGTTTCTTGATTATATTTCTACTATTTATTCTTGTCAATTTTATTCAAATCCTATTTAAAATCCAAGTTCCACTATCCTTTTATCTAAAATCTGCATTATTTTATTTTCTTCTTCTTTGGTACATGTTGCTTCCAATCTTCTTCTTCTTCTTCAGATCCTATTCTAATTCACCATATTCTCTATGAAAATCATATAAATTTGATATATTAAATACTGGAGAGATATAAAATTATTTGGTAAGCTTACCTCAAAAGCATTATCATTGATTTTCTTCACAATTCTACCTAGACCAATTTTATTGTATTTCAACTTGTTGTATGTGCCTTTTTGAAAAATTTGTTTACTCAATTAAAGCATCACTAAATCCCCTTATTTGAATAACTTCAACATTATTATTACTTATGTTGCTAATTTATACTTCTCATTACTTTTATGTAGCTTTCTTGTTAATTTTTCTTACAACTATTGTTTATGCTCAACAAATCATTTTGTATCATCACTAACTCATTCTACAATTGGTAACTATGCCAAATTTAAAACACCCGTAGGATTAACACCATAAACAATCCGAAATGGTGATTTTCTTATTAATTTTCTCACTAAACTATTACATGCAAACTTATCATATATTAAAGTCAAGTCCCATCTCTAGGGCTTCTCTCCAACTATACATCTCCGTAAATTTCCAAAGATCCTATTCACCACTTCTGTCTATCCATCTATTTTTGGGTGGTATGAAATATTAGATTTTAGCTTAGTTCATAGCTCCTTCCATGGTGTCTTCCAAAAATGATTTATAAATTTTGTATCCTCATAAGATGTAATGGTTTTTTGGAACACCATGCAATCTCACAACATCCTTGAAAAATAGTTCTACAACTCTAGTGGCATCATAGTTTTTATTATATGCAATAAAATGAACTATCTCATAAAATTTATCCACAACAAAAAATATTGAATCATACCTCTCTTTGTATTTCAAAATGTAGACACTGTTGGAACTCAACTAGATACTGAGAGGTGGGGAGGTGAATATGTATATTCATCAAAACTAATTCCTTAAATACTTTTAATGTAGATTAAAAGATAAATATAGATTAAATAAAATATGCAAAGATCATACACACACAAATTCTCTTGACACCAGACTTATACATAGAAAACCCAAAGAAAAAAATCATGGTTAGAATAGTTGCTAGAATCTATGGTTCTAATCCAGCCTCATAGTCAATGCCTCACTTGGCAAAACCTCATTGGTTACAAGCCTCACTAGCTACAAGCTTCACTAGAAAAACCTCATTGGTTAAATTTAAAGACACCAATCATAAGGAGACACCAATACCCTAACTAAGCACTAACTCAGGTAATTTGATGGCACCAACCAATTTGATCTATGGATCTACAACTCTAGATTATAACATTGATTCATAAATGAATAAAAATCTAACTCTATATTACAAGTCTAATCTATAACTACTCATTCTCTACACACTCTCTTTGTGCCTTCTTCCTCTCTACCCCTCTCTATGTCTATATATGTATCTATTTGACACACTGTATCTCACTCTATCACTCTGTCTCTGTTTCTATATCTATCAATGTTTGACACTCATTAACAACAGCTCAGCTTCTCTGTACTTATGCCTCTGTGTCTATATATTTTCATTTAACACAAATCCAATGACTCAATCTATTATTTTATTTGTCCTAAATATCATATATATAAACAAATGATGTAGTGTTTACTTCTTCTTTGTGTTCACACTCAAACTGTTAACACATCATATCAATTCTAGACTCTAATTCATTATGACTTAAACTATAATTTTCCAACTCTTGATTCTATACATCACACCATAATTATAGTTTCCTTTACTATCTTTAGTATCTATTAGACTCAATTTTTGATGCATAGGCTCTTTAATGTAGATTTAATCGATTAGATCAATCAATCTCATTATCTGTGTTGAGATATAAAACTTATACATAAGTTTTTACATGTTTCTCCACTTGACCATTGGAATTTAAACACTTTAAATATTGGTCTTTGATCTCTTTCTTTGTGCCATCTCAAAGCTCTGTTGCTCCATCGAATCTCTATACACTACTAAACTTTAATGTTCTACTCTATAAAACAAGTCCATCAATCTCCAGATCCTAGCTTCTGCATGTCATTAGATATCCAAAGATGCATGTTCTTTATCTCTATCGAGATATTAAATGTTGATCTCTGTATCCTATCTCATTGATTCTTATATCTTTGAATCACTTTCACTCCATGATCTTCTCAAACATGCTTGGTTTTTAACTCACCAGTATTTTGATAGACATTGATCACTTTGTTCCATCTGAGTCCACTCAATCTATTGGATATTTCTCATCCAAGTTTTTATGTGCCATTGGATATTTGAACTTGCACAAACTATACCTTGAATTGGTCATTAAAATTTGACACGTCAACCTCATCTTACTGCTTCCTGTGTCTTTCGATTGCTTTCACTATATCAAAATTCTCAGACTTGATCAATCTTTAACTTGTCACTGTGTGGACAAACCTCAAGCACTTTATAGCATTTGAGTTCATTTTCTCCATTGGATATCCTTTACATGATCACCCACTCATCATCAAATCTTCTAATAAGCTCATTCTTTATGTCTCTCTAAACATGAAGAATATGACACTTGGCTTAAGTGTGTGCATTCTGTACATAGTTTTTAGTTCTTTATATTGAGACATTTGTCATCCTCACATTTCTTGTTGAACTTTTGACTTTAAACCACTTTGTTGACCTACTATGTAAGCTTCATGATTATGACACTTGTCACTTACACGTTAAATCAGAAGAGCCTTTGATAATTTGACTTTGCTTCACTTCATTGGATCATTTATGTATGATGAAGCATGAGCCATTGATCAAGATGGGACATATATTAAGTTTTAGACTTAGGAAAAAATGAATTATTTTGATCATTACTCAAAGTCAGTAATTACTAGGTTGAGGGGCCACTTTCTTAATGATGATATGGACTTAAGTTACAAGTTCCTAACTATACCAAGTCAAGATTAAAGAACTTTTCTTGTTGAAGCCATGGCTAAACCCTTAGGCTTTATTGAGAAACCCTATTCAGTTTGAGAGCAAATATAATTCAATTATAAGCTCATTCTTTCTCATTTAAACTTGTAGACCATATTTCAAGATGCTCATGAAAAACCCATAATAGATCTATTATCTATTTAACATTAAACATCCATAAATGGTCTCTATAAAAGCATGAAAAATTTTCACAGTGCAACTGTGAAACATGCTCTTCTCTCCATCAATCCTACCTGATCCTTTTAACATCAATGACATTCATAGTGTCCCTTTTGACATCAATGACAATCATATTACCAATAATATCACCCTTTGGCATTGATGACAAACTAAATTCTCTGATGCAAACTTAGTGTTATGATCTTCTACTATTCAAAGCTTTTGGCATTGCTTGAATTGGGTTTTGATAAGTATGAAATGAAGTTGATCATACCAAACTTGCTCCCCCTTAGGTAATTGCATATTTTCCTAAAATCATCTTGGACACTTTCTCTACTATTCCAAACTTTTATAGAGAGCATTTTCACTGTTTCTCCAAATTTTTATAAAGAACATTTGCACTTTTTCTCCCCCTTTGATATTAATGGCAAAGGGACTCCTTCTCATTATTTGTCCAAAGTGTTATCCCCCTTTATTAGATAAAGGATTTTTTTCAAGAACTTGAAACCATCAACTCATTAGAAATTTGAAAAATATACATACCTGAGTTACCTTTTCTCTTCTTGTCGGGATCAACAAAGCTTTTATGATCCTTCCTCTAGACTTATGCTCCATCACTAGTATCTAGTGATGTGATGTCAGAGCTATCACTCCCAAAAAATTTCTCATTAAATCACTTGAGCATCTTCAGGTCTCCATACAAAATTCTCTAATCTTAGGACGTGACCAATTACAAAGCTCTCACTTTTTTTATGCTTCAAGATTCAACACACTGCCTAAGAACCTGGCTTAGTTTGTTCAAGTCATCATCTCAACCTGCTAGAGTTAGCATCTATAGTAGACAACACTTTATCTTTCAATCATGATTGAAGCATCTCACATATGTTCTTGTTCGCATCATGCATATCTCCTCAAGCCATTCAAACTATCTGAGTTAGCTCCCCCTAACTCCATGTTCCATCTTTAAACCAAGGTTCTACCTATAACATAGCATAACTTCATTTGTCCCATGTATATCATCATTTTACACATTTTGACTAAATTTGGTAACCTAACTCATTATACAAGACAAGATAAACCATGTCAAGGGATTATTGCATTAGAACCCCTATGCCAACTAAACCTATAGACATATATATGAGATGTACTCCAATCTCATTATGTCCCTATAGACATTGCATACATAACACCTCTCTCATCTTGGCACTAACTTCAACTGGGAACTCTCATTTCTTGCCTTTAGAATCTTTTGAATAACACCACTTGATTCTTTACAGAAAGGAGTCTCTTAAGAAGCATACATAGAGACACCCTACTTCATAATGTCCTATAAAAATGTAAAATTAAGAGTTGCCTATAACTCCTCATATTCCTTGTCCTCCTTAGTCATCTTATGATTTGTTCCTCTTTTTCTTAGGCTTAAGATAAGTAACATGATCATCCAATACAATGTTCTCCTTTTATTCTATGATTGGATTTAAAATACATGGAGACAAGATGTGGCACACATTTTCATCTGATAAATCTTCCTTACAGATCAAAATATGATCACTATGTACAAAAGACTAATGTTCTATGCTTGATACTCATTCTATAGTAGCAGGATGTTCACTCAAATCTTTACACACCTTAGAATAATCCTTGGCCAACACCTTGGACTTATCCTTGAGCTTTGTCTTCTCATTCTCAACATGTGAAAAAATTGAGAGCTCTTGACATTTTCTAACCTCTATAACATTGGCTTGATCTTTCATTTCCCATAGATTCTTGGGTTTCTTATATGTCCTATTTTTCTCTTTATCAAATACTTGTGAACTTTTGTTCACTCTAGGAGGCATACCTTTCTTCTTACTATGTACTTTTGATCTTACAAAGCTTGTTCTACAATGATTAGCTATGTGACCAAAATTATTGCAATTATAACACATTATATTTATATCTAACAAGGGTGAAAATAATTTTTTGCTTACAAAATTGGTTATACTTGTAGGTACAACTTTACATTTACTAACCTTATGACCAAATTGATTATAGTTATAAAAATAACCATAAAAATATGAGGAATACCTGGTCATAGCATTGGGTTGCCTTGTTAGTCTTATCACCTTTGTGTAACTATATGCATTAGTTACCTTTATCTTCTGCATCTTCCTTGAATTTTTAGAGATGAACTCATTATTATTATTCCTTTCTTCAGGCTTATTTTCAATTTTATCCTTGTTCACATCAACATTTCTTGTGTTTGTCTTTGTATCCTTGCAAGCTTTTTCTTTCTTTGCTCCTGATCCTTCTACTTTGAAATTATCATATAACTTAGTAGATGTACTACTTATGGGACTTTTCCCCTTTTCATAACCAAGACCAAATTTCCCTTTTGATGAATTTTGAGAGATGATCAATTCATCAAGAATGTTTGATCCTCCTATCAGCTTCAAACCTTTGTCTATTTATTTTTTAGCCTTTTCAATCTCTTTTCTCAAAGCCACTATCTCTGCTTCTAGCCTCATACACTCATCATATTTGAATTGTATTTTAATTTTGACTACATATTCTATTCTTGCAGCCTCTTCAACCTATGTTTTAAGAGTTACTATCATTTGATCAGATCTTTTAAGACTTTTTGGATGGTTTTTTAATTTATTTTTTCCAAGATTCTTCTATCTTGAGTTCTCTTGTCTCAGCATGTCAATCTCATCTAGAGCACAAATGAGTTCACCTTCTAGGTCCACTTTTCCTTCCTCTTCTTCATTAGATTTTATTTCTTCTTTTTCTTGATTTACAGAATCTGATCTTGATGACATGAATAGGACATAATTTTCTTTAGCCATAAATTCAGAGTCATGTTCATCATCTGAGTTATCACTATCATCCAATGAATCACTATCTTTTATTATATATAAGATTTTCTTGTTTTTAAAGAAGTTCCTCCTTTTGGAATAATGAGGCTTCATCCTTTTTCCATCCTCTTGTTACTCAAAGTTATCCTTTTCCTCAGAAGGGCATTTAGCAACAAAATGTCCTACCCTACCATAGTTAAAGCATTTAAAGGGTAACTTACCTTGGTACTTTCTAGACCCTCTTTTCAATCTTTTGACAAAGTTGGATTCTTCTTCATTAGTCTTCTTAGATCCAGATGAAGATGTTTTTGCTTTAACTTTCTTGCATGCTTTGAATGGAACTTATCTCTTGGAAGTATCTGCTTCTCCCATTCTCATCTCATAGGTAGTGAAGGTTCCATGCAACTCATCAATAGTGAGTTTATCCATATCTCTTGCTTCCTCTATAGCCGAGATTTTAGAATCATATCTTGTTGGAAAATATCTTAGGACCTTTTTTATAATGACTGATTCTTTCATTTCTTCTCCAAGGCCTCTGATTGCATTGACTATTTCATCTACTCTGAGAAGGTAGTCTGTAATTTTCTCCTCTTCGTCCATTTTGAGACTTTAAAACATACCTTTCTGTGTTTATATCTTGGCCTACTTTACCTTGTCATCAAATTCATAGATGTTCTTCAAGTTGTTCCATATATCTTGTACAATTTTGACAATGCATCACTTTGGCAATCTTTGATTTGGACAATCCATGGAGAATAACATTCTTTACCTTGGCATTGCTCTCATATGCCTTCTCGGTAGCCTAATAGTAGGATTTGTAGTAGGGGATTTATATCCATTTACTACAAACATCCATACATCAAACCCTAATGAAGATAGATATGCTTCCATTTTTATGCTTCAAAATGCATAGTTTTATCCACCAAAGAGAGGTGATTTATTTGATGAAGATCCTTCTTGACTATCCATTTGTGTTCAAATTTTCAAGATCTAATTGAGCTTATTAAGAATCTTTCAAAGAACCCTAGGCTCTGATACCAATTGTTGGAACACAACTAGATACTAAGAGAGGGGGGGGGTGAATCAATATATCAATCAAAACTAGTTCTTTAAATATTTTCATACAAATTAAAATTTATATTTAGATCAAATAAAATCTGCAAAGATTATATACACATAAATACTCATGACACTAGATTTATATGTGGAAAACCCAAAGGGAAAAGCCACAGTGAGAATAGTTGCTAGAATCTACTATTATACTCCAACCTCACAGTAAATACCTCACTTGATAGAACCTCACTGGTTACAAGCCTCATTGGCTACAAGCTTCAATGGAAAAATCTCACTAGTTACATTTAAGGACACCAATCCTAAGGATACACTGATCCCCTAACTAAGAACCAACTCAACTAATCTAATGGAACCAACTAATTAGATCTATGGAGCTACATCTCCATATTACAACATTGATTCATAAATGAATCAAAATCTAACTCTTTGTTACAAGTTTAATTTGTAACTGCTTATTCTCTACACATTCTCTTTGTGCCTTCTTCCTCTCTACCCCTCTTTATGTCTGTATATGTATCTATTTGACACACTTAATCTCACTCTATCACTTTGTCTCTATGTCTTTATGTATCTATGTTTGAAACTCTTCAATAGCAGTGAATCTTCTTTGCACTTTTATCTCTGTGTCTATATATTTTTGTTTGACACAATTTCAATGGATCTATCTACTATTTTCTTTGTCCTAGATATAATATATATAAACAAATGATCTAGGGTTTGTTTCTTCTCTATGTTCACACTTGGAATGTTAACACATCATATCAATTCTAGACTCTAGTTCATTATGACTTGAACTATAAGTTTCTCACATCTTGATTCCATGAATCATGCCATAATTTTAGGTTCCTCTACTATCTTTATCATCTATTAGACTCAATTTTTGATTCACAGGATATTTAATGTAGATTTGATTGGTTGGATCAATCAATATCGTTGTTTATCTCAAGATATAGAACTTATACACAATTTCCTACATATTTCTCGACTTGACCATTTGAATTTAAACACTTTAAATACTGGCCTTTGATCTCTTTCTTGATACCATCTCCAAACTCTCTTAGTCCATCAAATCTCTACACACTACTGAACTTTAATGTTCTACTCTTTAAAATGAGTCTGTCGATCTCTAGATCCTATCTCCCATATGTTGTTGCATCTCCAAAAAAACATGTTCTTTATCTCTATCAAGATGTTAAACATTGAGATCTTTATCCCATCTCACTACTTCCTATATAGTTGGATCACTTTCAATCCATCGATCTTCTAGAACATGCTTAGTTTTTAAATCACCACTATTTCAATAAATATCGATCACTTTGTTCCATCTAAGTCCACTCATTTCATTGGATCTTTCTCATCCAAGCTTTTGCATGTCATTGGATCTTTTAACTTGCATGAATTTTACTTTGACTTAGTCATTAAACTTCAACACTTTGACCTCATCTCACTACTTCCTGCATCTTTGGATCACTTTCACTCTGTTGATATTCTCAGACTTGCTCAATCTTTAACTTGCCACTATGTCAGTAAACCTTGATCACTTTATAGCATTTGAGTCCATTTGCTCCATTGGATATCCTTTTCACAATCACTTGCTCAATGTTAGATCTTTTGATAAGCTCATTCTTTATATCTATCTAACCCTTGAGAATATGATACTTGGCTTAAGTGCATGCCTTCTGTACATAGCTATTAGTTCTCACTATTGAGACATTTGGCATCCTTATATTACTTGTTGACCTTTTAACTTTAAATCATTTCATTGATCTACTATGTAGGCTTCATGATTGTGACACTTATCACTTACACATTAATTTAGAGGAGCCTTTGACAATTTGACTTTGTTTCACTTTGTTAGATCATCTACATATGATGAAGTATGGGCCACTAATCAAGCTGAGGCATATATATTAAGTTTTAGACTTAGGAAAATATAAAGTCCTTTGATCATTGCTCAGAACTAATCATTACTAGGTCAAGGGGTCGGTTTCTTAATGATGATATGGACTTGAGTTTTAGCTTAAGTTACTAGTTCCCAGCTATACCAAGTCAACATTAAAATATAACTTTGCTTGTTGATGCCATGGCTAAACCCTTAGGGTTTACTAAGAAACCCTATTCAGTTTGAGGGCAAAGATAATTCAATTTTTGGTTCATTCCTTCTCATTTAAACTTTCAGACTATATAATCAAGATGATCATGAAAAACCCATAACATATCTACTATTTATTTTACTTTAAACATCCATAAATGGTCTATGTAAAAGCATGACAACTTTGTATAGTGCAACTGTGAAACATGTTCTTCTCTCCATCAATCCTGCCTAATCTTTTTGACATCAATGACATTTATAGAGTAATGTTTAACATCAATTACCATCATATTACCAACAGACACAAATTCCATACTTAAATTTTTACATGGTCCTCTTGAAAATGGTAATAACACGTACAATCATGTATTCTATGTATGGCCTTTATCCACTTAGCATATCCTACATCTTGAACATACCTTGTCATATGTCTCTACATATTTACCCAAAAGAGCTTCTCGACCAAATATATTGTCTTAGTATTATTAAAGTGTCCACCTAAACCACCAATGTGCAACTCTCTTATAATATTGTCTCTTAGAGACCCAACTAGAATACATACTTGTTTTCCCTTGAAGAGATAACCATCAAATATAAAGTACTCATCATAAATATTACTTGTATCACTTGTTAATGGATTTATGCATCACTCAAATATCTTTCCAAAATTTGGACCAATATCATATAGTTCCTTAACAACTTCAAATTCAACTACTTTACTCACCATAGTAGTTAATAGTGCCACTCTCTTAAAGCATTAGCTACTTGTTTCTATTTTCCTAATTTATACTTCAAAATAAAAGTATATTCCTACAAGAAATACACTCAATTTCATGTCTATTATTTAACTTCTTTTGAGTTTTCATATACTTCAATGCTTTATGATCTATAAATAGGATTAACTCTTTAGGCACCGGGTAATGCCTTCAATGTCTTAATTCTGAAATAATGACATAAAATTTAACATCATATGTAGAATATTATTTATTATCCCATTTAAATTCTTATTAAAATATACTATTATCCATCCTTCTTGACTCAACACAACACTAATTCTCACATTTAAATCATCACAATCCACCTCAAACACTTTGTTAAAATATGGTAATTCTAAAATAAGTTTTTATGTAATCTTCTTCTTCAATAATTGAAATATTTTGTTGTTGCCCTTATGCATAACTAGGTTGTTATTGGTGCAACAATACTACTAAAGTTTTTAATGAACTTTCTATCATGCAATTTGTTATTGGTGCAACAATACTACTAAATTTTTTAATGAACTTTCTATAGAAAGTTTATAAACCATGAAAACTTCTTACCTCTTTAATGCTCTTTATAATATAACAATCACCAATTGCCTTTAATTTTTTTTCATTCATTGTTACACCATACACTATAACTATAAATCCTAATAATTTCAAATTGTTTTAAATAAATATACACTTCTTCATATTTGCATATAGATTCTTCTCTCTTAACAATTATAATACCATTCCTAGATTCCTTAAGTGCTATTCCTTTATCTTATTGAATATCAAAATATTTTCAAAATAAACCATCACAAACTTACCAATGTAATCTTGTAGCATTATGTTGATCACCCTCATAAATGTTCTAGGTGCATTATATAATCTAAGTGACATCATCATCTGCTCGTATAATCCATCCCTAGCCTTGAATGTTATTCTCCATTCATATCCTTTAAGAACAAGAATATAATGGTAACCACTTCTTAGATCAATCTTAGTAAAGTGTTTTACTTCCATAAGCACATCCATTAGGTTAATGAGTCAAAATTTATAGGCTCCATAAGTTCACTGTCCACATCATTATTCTCTAGTTGAAAACAACTCAACCCCTAAAAGTTGCCCTGATTATATTCCTACAATTTATTATTGTCAACTTTCTTCAAATCATATTATAAAATGCAAGTGTTATCTTCCATGTCTTGTGTTTGTTGTCTTCTTTATCTAAAATTGACATTATCTTATTTTCTTCTTTTTCGATACATGTTGCTTCTAATCCACTTCTTTAGATCCTATTACCATTCACCATATTATCCATGAGGATCATGTAAATATGATACATTAAATACTAGAGAGATATAAAAATTATGTGGTAAACTTACCTCAAAAGCATTGTCATTGCTTTTCTTCACATTTCTACATGCACCAATTTTATTGTACTTTAAATTATTGCATGTGCCATTTGGAAATTTTTTTTTACTCAATTAAGCCATTACTAAATCCCTTTGCTCGAATACCTTTGACACTATTATTCCATATGATACTACTTTATACTTCTCATTACTTTTATGTAGCTTTTTTCTTATTTTTTCTTACAACTATTGTATATGCTTTACAAATTCTTTTGCATCATCACTAATTAATTATAAAATTGGTAACTAAAACAAATTTAAAACACCAATAGGATTTCTACCATAAACAATATCAAATGGTTATTTTCTTATTGATTTTTTCATTGAAGTATTACATGCAAACTCAACCTGTGGTAATGTCAAGTCCCATTTCTCAGGTTTCTATCCAACTATACATCTAAATATATTTCCTAATCTCTTTTTCACTACTTCTATCTATCCATCCATTTTTGGGTGGTATGAACTACTAAATTTTAGCTTAGTTCCTAGCTCCTTCCATGGTGTCCTCCAAAAACTACTTGGAAATTTTGTGTTCCTATTTGATGTAATGGTTTTTTGGAACACCATGCAATCTTATAACATCCTTGAAAAATAGTTTTAAACTCTAGTGGCATCATAGTTTTTCTTATATGCAATAAAATTAACCATCTTAGAAAATTTATCTACAACAATAAAAATTGAATAATTATTTCTTTGTGTATTTCATAACCCTAACATAAAGTCTATACTTAAATATATCCATGGTCCTCTTGGAACTAATAATGACATGTAAAATCATTTATTTTGTGCATGGCCTTTATCCACTTAGCATATCTTACATCTTTAACATACCTTGTTATATGTCTGTACCTCTTCCAAAAAAAAACATCTCCACCAATGATATTGTCTTAGTCTTACCAAAGTGTCCACCTAAACCACTAATGTGTAACTCTCTTACAATATTATTTTTTAGAGACCCAAATAGATTACACAATTAGTTTCATTTGAAGATATAACCATCATGTATAATATACTTATCATAGCTATTACTTGTCTCATTTGTTAATGAATTCATACATTAGTCAAATATCTTTCCAAAATTTGGATCGATAACATATAGTTACTTAGCAACTTCAAATCCAACTACTTCATTCACCATAGTAGTTAATAGTGCCACTCTCTTATTCAAATCATCATCTATTTGATTTTGATTTCCTAATTTATACTTCAAAATAAAAGTATATCCTTGCAAGAAAGACACTCAATTTTTATGTCTATTATTTAACTTCTTTTAAGTGTTCTTATACTTCAATGCCTTGTGATCTAAAAATAGGATAAACTCTTTAGGCACCAGGTAATGCCTTCAATGTCTTAATGCTTATAATACACTGAAATGAAAATTTAACATCATATGTAGAATACTTCTTTCCTATCCCATTCAACTTCTTACTAACATATGCTATTGGATTTCCCTCTTGACTCAGCACAACACCAATTTCCACATGCAAAGCATCACAATCCACCTCAAACACTTTGTTAGAATATGGTAATGCTAAAATAGGTTTTTAAGTAATCTTCTTCTTTAATAATTCAAAACTTATGTTGTTTCCCTTGTCCACACAAACTCTTTTCCTCTCATGCAATTTGCTATTGGTGTAACAATACTACTAAATTTTTTAATTAAATTTATATAAAACATTTATAAACCATGGAAACTTATTACCTCTATATTTCTCTTTATAATATGACACTCAACAATTGCCTTTACATTTTTTTCATTCATTCCTACCCCATCTGCTAAAACTATAAATACCAAAATTTTCAGTTTGTTTTACATAAATCTACACTTATTCATATTTGTTTATGGCTTATCCTTTCTTAACAATTCTAATACCATTATTATATTCCTTAAGTTTTCTTCCTTTATCTTGCTGAATATCAAAATATCATCAAAATAAACCACCACAAACTTTCCATTGTAATCTTGTAGCATTGTGTTCATCACCCTCACAAATTTTCTAGGTGCATTCTATAATCTAAGTGACATAACCATTTACTCATATAAGACATACCTAGTCTTCAATTTTATTCTCCATTCATATCCTTTATGAATATTATTATGATGTTAACCACTTCTTAGATCAATATTAGAAAATTATTTTACTCCAACAAGCACATCTGTCATATCATCTAAATGAGGTATAGGAAATTTGTATTTGCTGGTAATTTTATTAATTGATCTTCTATCCACACACATCATCCATCCCTCCTATTTATTAGGAGTTATAAGGGTTAGTGTTTTACATGGAATCATGCTCTCCCTTATTAAACCCTTTCTCATCAATTTAGTAACCTGTTTGTTTAATTATGCATGTTTTGTTGGACTCATCCTATAAGTTGATTGATTGGGTAGAGATGATCATGGAATCAAATTAATATGATTTTGAATGTCTCTCTTTTGTGTAAACCATTTGTTAACTCATCATGTATAACATCTGGATATTGTTTCAACTCTTTTTTTTATTCTACTAGCATTTGTGTCTTCTTTCTTTGCTATTAAAGCATGATATCACCCTATCATATTTTTTTTTTTGATAAATTATTTTTTAAACAACATGATTTCTACCTACCCATAATTATTTAAGAGGTAGTAAAACTACATTTTTACCACCTTCCCATAAAGTATATGTATTCTTTGCTCCATGTTGAATTGTTTTTCTATCATATTGTCATGGCCTTCCCAAAAAAATATGGTTTGCATCCATTGGGATAAAATCACACCATATTTCATCTTTGTAAGGTTTTCCTATATAAAAATTGATCAGATACCTTTAATCTATTGTAACTTCATTTCCTTTCTTAAACCATGAAATATGATAAGAATAGGGGTGATTTTCAAATTGTAGAGCTAGTTTCTCTACCATTTCTTTAGAAATAATATTTTCACTACTACCACCATGTATATTTACTTTACATATCTTACCTCATGAAGTAAATCTTGTTCAAAAAATATTTTTTTATAACCATGCATCACCACCTTCTTTATTTTTTATCTATTTTTTCTTGGAGTAATCATTGTTCTCCTCATCATGAGATTTTCTCCAGTGTCTATTATTGCAACTTCTATATTTCTTTTTTCCATATTAGCCTCTACTAAATTCACTCTTAGTAGTCTTATTTCTTACTTTATTGTTCATGATAGTTTGGATACTTAAATGCCTTATGCCCTTCTTCTCCACATCTATAATAAACATAAAACCTACATTGATAAAATGAAACCACCCTCTAGCACCACCATAGTCTCATCCTCTCTTAAATCATCTTCCTCTTTGTTGGTATTGAAAACCTTGTATTTTATATTCTTATTTTTTTTTCACCACGGGGAGATCCTCTTCTAATGTAATTAAACCCATCTCATCCCCTTATTGGAGGTGGTTGTCCTCTTCTTAGCCTATTTGATCTTCTAAAAGTCTATCTATTTTGTTTTTCTCTTGTATTTAAATCTAATTGATAGGCCTCATCCATGTAAAGTATTTTATACATGCTCAATTCATATTGAATCAATAAAACTTTAAATCGTTTACATACCTTGTGTCCATCTGTTATTATGTTTTATCATGTTCCACTCGTATGAAAAGCTTGTAAAACTCATATATATATTCTTGTATACTATGATAATTTTTATTCAAATTTTAGAGACTTACATATAGTGTTTGTGTATAATCCACATGGAGAAATTTCTCCCTTAGTTTCTTCTCCATCTAGATCCATGTGTTGATCTTCTCTTTACCATTTCTATGTCTCTCTTTCTATAAGTCATCCTACCAAATCATTACATGACCCTTCAATTTTGTACATGTAGACTTTACCATATTGTCTTCTCTTAGATTTTTTCATCTAAAAACCTTATTTATTTTATTTATCCAATCTATCAACTCCTATAGTTTAAAATTACCTGCATAATCTGGAATGTCGACTTTGATTTATTGATTCCTTCCCCTTAATTACCTAACCATCCTCTCTTTTATTGATGGTACCTCTTATTTTTCTTCCATTTTTTAAATTTCATCATCATGATATGTTTCTTACTTTATTTCATCTTCTACTTTCCTTTGTATTTGATTTATGACTATTACAACTAATTGTTCTACTTGTCTTTGCAGCTCTTGCATAATCTTATTCATCTAAGCAATTTTTCCTCGTCCTTATCCTCTCACCATATCTTACAACTATTTATTCAATCAAAAAATATGCTATCAAATTATAAAGACATAAATTCACAAATATATTACATCCAAGATTAAAACTTATAGTGATATCACATGATGAATCCACATACTAGTAAAGCATAAAAATATGAATATGCATAATACTCTAAATTTTATGAAACTGAAATATTCATTGATTCAACTTGAATTAATAAAATAATTACATATTATTCTTGAAATAAATCTAAAATAAAAATTGGAGTTAAATGCAAAATAAAAAATTAAAAAAAAATGAAAAAAACTACCTAAAGTTAATTATCCTGCTATAAATAGACAATTATTTTTTACAATTTCAGACCTCTAGATGATCTTGTATGGCTTTCCAAAAATATTGAAATAACCCTTAAATGGTGTAGTGGTTTATGGATGTGTGCATCTTTCCTTTATCTTCATTTTGGCATAAATGAAAGCTCAATCAAGTTAATGAGATTAAAAACATGGCCTCCAAAATTTCCCTCTCCACATCACTTTAAAACTATTTGAATTCCATAATTAAAAGCATTTTTTTGATGAAATGTATCTATATATTAACTTAATAAAAATATACAAATAATTTACAAAAATATATAGGTGGTATGAGAGCACGCCATGCAGTCACACTAGGTAGAGCCTAGGAGCCATAAACAAAAGTATCATAAACAACTAGGCAAAGCCTAGGAACAAGTCACATAAAAAAGATAACTTGGCAAGTCATTAAATTTGGAAATGGGTTCATAGCTAGTAACTTGAGCACTGTCCCTGTCATCATCTTATTCATGTGTTCGAGTGGGAGAAATGGCTAGAGAAAGCCTAGAGAACTTATACAACATGTCTAATTGGCCCTCAAGTGGCATCCCCAAGCATCTAGGCATAGAGGATGAGGAGGAGGAGCATCCTAGGCATCCTTACCAATAGGGGAAGGAGGTGGAAACTACCATCCTCATTGTTGTCCAAGAGGGGTCATGTATAGGTATAGGGTGTCACTATGAGATCAATGCTAGGATTGACTGTGATGATGCTCACCACGAGGCAGTAGAGCCACTCTATCCTCCAGTCTGGGATACCGAGGCAGAGATGGTGGAACTTGAGCCATTGCACAAGGAGCACCCCCATAGTGGTAGAGGAGACCCTGAAGGTGCCCAAGCTCCATAGCTACTTTATTGGCTTGAACTTGAATCTATAAAAGAATATTGGAGATGATAGAGGACTTGTTTAAAGTAGAAACATTATAATCATTAGAAGTATTATTAAACACATAATTATTTCTTTCTTTCCAAATCCAGAAGAGAATCTCCACTCTAAAAGTATACCAGACTTGCACGTATTTGAAGGGCATCATGGGTTTATCTCCAAGGAGGATGTGCTGCCAAAGGAAAATTTTGAGCTGGAAAGGCCTGAAGAGATCATGGATCCAAGTCTAGACCTTTTGAGCTTTGGAACAATACCAAAAAAGATAAGGAAGCATTTCAAGGTGGCCACAAAAAGGGTAAGTAGGTAGGTGGAGTTCTAAATATTGTAACAATCAATTGTATTTTTTTGGTTGCTTTATTTTTTTAGAATAATGTGACACAATTAAAAATATTTTAAATTATATAAAGAAGATTCTGAATTCCCTCTTTACTATAAATAAATTCATACCAAATTTGAAATTAATCAAACATAAAATTTGAAAATTAATCATAATATTAAAATAAATTAAGATTATTATTTATCCCCAGCTCTCTTTAAAATTTATTTAAATAGTTAAAAAAAATTAATTATAATATTAAAATAAATCAAGATTGTTCTTTAAAATTTACCTAGATTGTTTAGAAAAATATTTAGAAGACATAGGTAGAATAAATACTAACCTTGGAAATAACATTATTATACATTATTTTATAGAGAGAAATTATTCCCCTATTTAAACATCTTGATTTTTTTCTTCAACAATCATTTTTACCAATGGTTAACACTTATTGAATGTCATCTTAGTAAAGTGGTAAAAATCATATTAAACTATATAGAAAGTATAATTTATTTATAAATTTTAAGTAAATTTATTTTTAAAAATGAGTAATAATGTAAAAATTGTCTTAAGAATAAGTGGATCCAATACTTTTGTTAAAAAAAATTGGAAGAGGTGAAGTTAATTACGAATCTAACCCTTTATTAATTAAGAAAGTTAAAATAAAATAGACATTCTACCATTATCCAAAAATATTATTTAACAATTAAATATATAAATTTTCAATGTACTCATAATAATATAATTCTTTATGTTATATATATATATATATATATATATATATATATATATATATATATATATATATATATATATTAAAGAAATTTAAAAAATTATTTTAATATAAATATATCTATCTAAATTTGTTTTAGAGAGATAAATGTCAAGAATTTTATCTTGAATGTTTCACATATTACATTCAATAACAAATCATTATTTTTAAAATTAAAAAATTAAAATAATTAAAAAAATCAAATTGGAAATAAATAAGTAAATTACTTATCTATAAATTTTGTAATGAATCTGAGGAACTTAAAAGAAATAAAAAATCATCATCACTATAGAAACATAGAATAATATAGCTTCATGTTTTGTAAGGGATACTCCAAAAAATGAACAATAATGTGACGTATTGTCAAATTTTCTATACAAAGAATTGTAGACACTTAAATCTGGTCACCAATAACCTCCAATTAGGGTTTTGGCCAATTTCTCTTTAGAATACACAATTTAGCCTAAAAACACTAAAACACAGTAAAAGATTTGAAACTGACATATTAAAGTGCTGATTTTGGCTAGGGTATCCATAAATGTGGTAATGTAATTTATGGGTCAGCTAACTTTGATCAATTCATTTCAAGTCAAAATGCCAAATTTGCACCTAGGTGCTCTGGATTGCTCTTCCCTATCAAATATTTTGCACAAGACATGTGCCTTTGTTATTTTTTGTTGGCAACATCCTAAATGAGAATATGGTTCCAATGCATTTGATATCACCTTCCAATTCCAATCTAGTCAAATTTTTGACCAATAACAAGGCATTCTGATCAATTTGAGTAATTTGTTCACAAAGTGCTTAATCATGTTTAAGAGCTAATTAATCCAAGTTAGAGCCTAATTAATAATTATATGGAAACTTTTTGAATACTTATTTTTAGAAATGAATATTAAATATCTGCATCATCAAGTGACCTCATTTCTTTGGAAGATATCCCTAGACCATAAATGCCACAAATATCAAGATTCATGCCCTCTATGCCTCATCAATGCCTTCTATGATGCCTTCCATGCCTCTTAATTTCCCCTTATTCCAATGTCATGATGAGGATAATTACAAACTTAATTTCGAAAATTGAATTAATCCTGAACCACACATATCAATCTTGAAATGGATGGTTCAGGTTGATTCTAGACATTTGCAAAAATCTAGAAATAGAGAGGCCATGAACATCATTTCTAAGTCTTGATAGTGCAAAGTTTTATATAATGCAAGATTTGTTCCAAAAGCTTCATAAAACTAGTGTTACCATGCTAAACTGATTCCAAGCCAAACCAAGCGACAAGCGAAAGGTGCCAAGGAGAGATGGAGGTAGCCAAGCTTCCATTTCCAAGGACTTCATGAACACAAGCCAGGTAAGCCACCACTACAAAGTCATTTGGAGCATCCAAGAAAGGTGAAGGAATTCTTGTATTTTCATTCCTTGCTTTTTAGTTGTGTTTATCATTTGTTTTTGTTAACTAAGCTCTCCCTAGTGTCTAGGTCTAGAGATATTATGCTATTAGTGTGTTTATTTCATTTTATTTTTCATTTTAGAATTAACACCATACTAGCCATCATCTCTTGAGTAAAATTCTTAGATCACATAATGGCACACCCATTAGGACTAGATGCATCTCACACCTAAAGGAGATCATTTTGCAACTTTAAAATATTTATTTGAGCCTTTCAAACTCTTATAAATTTATTTTCTAACTTTATTTTGCCATTTTTGTTTACCATGGTTTAACACAATAACTGACATCGGTAAGTAAGACTGACATCAATTACATAGCTTAATCAACATTGGTTGTCAAAATCGACATCAGTTATATCTTGGTTAGCCAAAGTAATTGTTCTTATTGGTAATAACCAACATCGGTCACTGGGTTTTTCCAAAAACACAGAGCTGAGAGCTACTTTTCCAAAGTTCATTATTTCAAGTTAAAAAGTGCTTCAAAGCTAAAGGACATCCTAAAAATTTTGCTACAAGAACAAGCTTAATATTTTCTCAAAACATGTTTAAATCACCTTTGAATGCTTAAAAAATCAATTAGGAACTTTGCTTTGATGATTAACAAAGAATTTAGGTGTTTTTGGTGAATGTTTTTCAAAGTTTACAATTAAGAACAAGGGATCAAATAAACACCACCAATTATTTCATTTTGGGCTTAAAATTGAATACACTTGTCAATTTTTGTTTGTAATAGTTTTTTAATCAAATTTTTATTTCGTAAAAAGAGGAATGTTGTGTGTATGCTCTTTCATTTGTCTCCTATAGGGATCTATTGGAATCAAAAGCATCATTACTATTGCAAATAGCCTAGTCCAAGGCTTAGAAAGAAAGTCATCTAAATCACTCTCCAAAAACTCATCAATTTTTGGGTGACCTTGAAAATGACTAAAGTCTTTCTATTAGTCTTTTATTTTCATGCAAACTTGGCTTGCGAGGGGGACGTCATTACCTCCCACAATTTATTAATGGAAGATTTGACCCAAGGTTTCACCTCCATGCATTTACTTCATTTTGATCCTTTGGAGTTGCACATGGGACATATCTGCATTTGGACATTATACTATACTGAGCAAATAGCAGGATGTAGTGGATGTAAAAAGGACTAGACCTTTTTACAACTAGCCAATGTCGTGGTCACCCAATTTATGTGTTTGTATTTCACCTCATTTGACGTGAAAGTCATTATGAAATTAATTCCTTTAGAACATTCAAAACTTGATAGTTTAGTCAACCCCATATCCATACCCTTGCTAAGATTTGGACAATTATACTTCGTGTATTTTGGTCATTTTTTCTTGGTATGTTTTGAGACTAAAACTTGTTTGTTTTTTCATAAGCCATGTCAAAACAATGCATTTTAGTTGTAAAGCATAGTGTTATGCTTCCCAAATAATGTTGAAAACTATTTGTGCCTTTAAGTCTTTTGAAACATAGCATTGATTGCATCATTCGATCATGCTTATGCCATTAGACTGCTCAATTTATTTCAAGAATTATTTACCATTGTATCAAAAACCATTTGTTTCAAACCATTTTATGTGTATCATTTATAACATTGTCTTGTGTCGTTATGCTATCCAATCTTGTCTTGCTTGTTTGGTCAAATCCTAGTTTTCAACATTGAGTTTTCAATTAGCCTTGTTAAATTTGGATACAAACATTGATTGATTTCTATTTAGGCCTCAATTCATGGGGCTGATACATAGATCATTCTATTTTGGGTTGCATAACTTTAGTTAATCGATTGACCAAATTTGAAAACTATTGATGGTTTATTTGTTTAAAAACCTATACTCATCATTGTTTCTGCCTTTATTTAGGAGAACAATACCTTTCTCAAAGAGCCTTTTGTCTTATGCCTTATGCTAACTAATCATATTTATGGTTGACTCCATGTTTTGGGTCTAAGTCAAAGTTGTTTCTAAAATTGTTAGATTAAATCAGATCACATCAGCCTTTGTTTCAAGTCTAGCTTTTGACACTTTTTGGCCAAGAGTTCTAGCACATACCTATTTATTTGAGCCTATCTTTTAATGCTACATTTTGACAAAAGACCTAGTAACTCAACTTTTCCCTTTCCTAGTTTAGACCTTGTTTAGAACACTTTGACCTAGACCTTTGATATGTTAGTTTTTATTCAAACACTTGACCTTTTATGAGTATTACATTTGACATTAGACATTTGATGTTAGGTTATTTTGTGCCAAGTCTTAGCACAAATCATTTTGGAGATACAACGCCACATTCAGACCATATTAGAGATATAGCTCCACCCCTTTGACCAATTTAGACCAAGTTTGAACCTTTTGTCTTTTGGACATAGTTTTTTAGAGTTTTTAGAACTCTAAGTCTTTTTATTTTCAAAACTTTCATCATTTATGTAGATATGTCTCTCTACACTTATGGTGGATTCACTTACAATTTGACTTATGATATAATGACCACACAAAATGACTTTTATGGGTTTTTTCAATACCCCAATGATGTTAATATGGTTTATGAGACATATTTTTATCTACCTCATATTAATCATTCACGGGAACAAAGTCATGAAACAACTTACAATCCAACTCGAGACCTTGATTGGTATGAAGAGGCTTGTGAAGAGGACTTTAAGACTAAACTACAGATAGTGTTGTTTGGGATACAAATCCACACCCTATTTTCAATAATCAATACATGGAACACAACCAAGAATGAGCTTATGATGTAACTCATGACTGGGATGATATGATTTATGAGGAAGACTTGGATGCCTTTGCTTATGGAATCAATCAAGTTTCACAATGTCTTTTTGTTGTTCAATCATTGACTAACCCTAACCCTCCTTTAGATTATATGAGCCATCAAGCTTCAAAATATCCAAGGAATACCATTTCTATACCAAGACCTCATCCTTTGGTTTTTGTGAGCAATCAAGATCCACAACACCCCTTCATCATTCCAGGACCTAGTTTTTTGGCTTATGTGAGCAATCAAGCTCTAAACTGACCTGTCATTACCATCTCAAGACTTTGAACTTTAGCTCATGGAAGAAATAATTCTCCTTAATGCCTTACCATTATCCAAATGCAAGTCATTCCTTGTCTAGTACCAATCTCAACCAAACCTCAACCAATCCAATCATTCTCAGACTAAGCTGTGTTCAAAACTAGTATTTTTGAACTCATTGGAAACTAAGGCAAAAAAAACCAACCAATCTAAGATGTTTCTATTGAACCAACTATTTGAGAGAAGTCAACCTATAATAAATTGCCTATTGATCCTATCCTAGTTGTTAAGGAGTCTCACTCTAATGAGCCTGTCTTTGCTGAGTCACATCTTAATGATTATAACTACCTTTGGGAAAATTATTACCTCAACCATATGCCTATTTTTTAAGAGCCTCTTATTGACAAGACAATCTCTAAGGAGTTGTCTCTTGACCTATTTTCCATCCTAGAGGAGTCTCACTTTAAGAAACCAATTTTTGTGGAACCCATTAAGCCATCACAGGTTATTACTTATCCAATACCAAATATTCAACAAATAGAGCACTCATTAGATGAAAAATCAGAATTAGATTCAGGTTCTATTTTTGAACTAACATCAGATTTAACATTAGAATCAGAATCAACATCAGTCTCAACATCAGATTTAGATTTTATCGAGTCAAAATCAGATTCAAAAGAAGAATATGTTCATAGTTGTTACAACATTGGTTAGTCATTCCTCATAGATTAATTTTATTACATTTGTGATCCTTCTACGATTTTTGGGGATGAGTACTTTAACTTTGATAGAAGTTATCCTAGTATCTTCTACAAGGATTGTGCATCCTCTCCCCATTCCATTACCATTGCAAAATCCATTACCATCAACCAAAATAGCCATATCATTGACATTCTATCTCCCACAAGTGTTGATTGGGATCAATGAAATCAAACTTTGTTGAACTGCATCCATGACAACATAGTAGTTGAAGAAGAGTAAGGAGACCAAGATAAAATTCATGTAATATAATAAAAATCTCCTAATGAAACCTTTTAGAAGGTATTATGGGACAATCCAAATCAAAACTCAGCATCTTCTAGTGAAACTTTCTTGGCGGTGCAACGAGATAATCAAGATAAATTCATTGGTTAAAACCTCATTGAGACACCAATAACTGAGCATAAAAGTTATTCACTACTTGATGAAGACAAAATCAAAGATCAAATCAAAATAGCTTCCAATCTACAACCTAATCAAATGGTAGCTACTCTCAAAGTCAAGCAATAGAAAAATCTGGTTGTCCTATTGAGAGAACAAGTCTTCATCCCTACCACAACCAAAATTATGTCAAATCTGACATTAACAACATTACTTGTGATTAAAAATCCTAATATTTATTTGTTTCCCCACCATTATACATTCTATTATCATCTACGATTCCATTTCATGAACAAACCTACCATCCATTATTTGTCCTTGTTTACTATCCAAGGCCATACTTTCATTTGTAGAGGCTACAAAGATACCTTGTCTCAATAGTTGAAGGAATCATAATCAATGACCAATGAAGATCACAACAACATTCTCAACAACCAAATCTATAGGCCATTTTTGATAGACTAGCTATTCAGACAAGGTGTAGGCTAGAAATTAACATGATCAAGTATTTTTTTTGTATCATTAATTGATTAGAATGTGCATCTCCCCATCAATAGGAACAAAAAAAACAAAAACTACATCTAGGCAAAAAATATGTACCATATCATTTCTCATTCCCATGTCGTTGCCATTGTTACATATTTATTTTCCATTGTCACGTATCCTGCCAATCACCCCAACACTTGGGGGAAACCCTCTTACCATTTTTATATCAAAAACCATCATTATCCTTAGCAAGACCATCCCATCCTATCATTCCATTCCTATTTAGACCAAAGACTATTTTTAGTCATCCTACCCAATTTTGTTTTGATCTTGGCTCATTTGGTTCTTCCTACACCTTTTGTAGGGGGATTCCAATCAAGTTCCAACTATCAATCCAATCCATGTTTCAATGACATTCTATTAAATTAGTGTGGTAGTTGATCTAGCAAGATATATTTCTTCCTATATCCACATTTGTTTATGTGAGCTTTATTATAACCGCCTATGGGCAAATCAGTGTCTCACTAGTCTTGGTACTAATTGTAACCACCTATGGGAAAATTAGTATCATTGACCTATGTCATTGTATCTTAGTTATAAATACCTATGGGAAAACTAGGGAAAACACTTGTCTATCATGCATTGTTGCATCACCTTGCCATTACTATTTTCATTTGACTGACCATTTGCTGGATTTGAGAACTTGTTGGGACCTAGTTAGTTTTTCCCCACATTTTGTGTGGATGGAATTATTGTGACTTGAGGTCATTTTGGGACTTTTTAGGGCATGCTCAATTCTTGTTGAGGTCATCTTAGTCCCCCTTGCTATACATTCTCTCCGTTTTGTGAGAAACCTAAGGCAAACACTCTCTCCATTTTGTGAGTAGGTATCTTGTCATTCTCGATCAAGTTAAGATACCTCAAAATGCTAAAAACACTCATAATATTTTAAAATCCAAAAACATTTGTCCTATTTGAGCTGAGTCAAATATCCTTGATCTATGTTACTAGGGCATTGTCATTTTTAGGATGCTTTATTTTTCTTTTGTTTTCAAGATTTTTGTTTGTTTGTTTATTTTGGGTTATTTGTTTGTTTGTTTATTTGTTTGTTTGTTTGTTTTTATTTTAGCATTGTTACCTTGACTAAGTCTATATACATTTGTTGGGTGATTCCTCAAGCACATTTTTCTTGAGTCCATCCATATTCATACGTCAATATTATCATCATGGTTTTTATCATTGGTGTATTATTTTTGAGTGTTTATTAAATATCAGGAGTCGGTCCTTACACATATTTTAGACAAGTCTTCATGGTGTTCTATCATGAAGCCTACCATCACATGCTACAAGAAAAATTATCTTCATGAAGGTCTACAATCAATGGAGCCATAGAAGTTTCTCTTTGGCACCTTGGTAAATTCTTCCATCCCACCCTTGATCAAATCAACCAAATGACCATTTTAGTTGTATCATTGCTAGTCAAGATACGTATATCCTTATTGGTAGGTACAACTGAATCATTCACACTGATCAATCCTATTCTTCTATTCATATATTTCATCACTTTACACCCATTCATCTTTAATCTATATTCTAGGGTATATCCTTGAGTTATGCTTGCTAATTAGCTCTAATTGGGGCACAATCATCTTTAGCCAATCTAGGTCTTTTTAATGATTATAATCACCTATGGGCAAATCATTATTTTGACTTTTATTCTTAATTATAACCACCTTTGAGAAAATTAGTAATCTTTTTTTATATCAATGCATGCAAGCATTTTCTTATTTGAATTAATCTCAACCATGGCTTAATTCCATATTTCTCTTATTTCTTTTCAAGGGACCATCCATCAACAAATATGATGGCCACTCCCTCAAGGGGGCATCATCATAGGCTTCCCAAAACCATTTGGTGCTTTGTTCTTCAACCATCATCTTCTTTTGGCATAAAGGCCATTTCTCATTTTTTGAGAAGATGTTACTGTGCTTATAGCTTACAAAACCTTCCCAAATAGGGGCAAACTATAGACACCTAAATCTGGCCACCAATAACCTCCAATCTAACTTTTGGCCAATTTCTACTTAAAATACACAATTTGGCCTAAAAAGACTAAAACAAGCTAAAAGATTTGAAACTGACATATTCAAGTGCTAATTTTGGCCAGGGTATTTCTAAATTGGGCAATGCAATTTATGGGCCAGCTAACTTTGATCAGTTCATTTCGAGTCAAAATGCCAAATTTGCACATGGGTGCTCTAGATTTCTCTTCCTTATCAAATATTTTGTAGAAGACATGTGCCTTTATTGTTTATTGTTGACAACATCATAAATGGGAATATGCATCCAACGCATCTAAAATCAGCTTCCAATTTCAATCTAATCAAATTTTGGTCCAATAACAAGGCATTATGATCAATTTGAGTAATTTGTGCACAAAGTGCTTAAACATGTTTAAGAGCTAATTAACCCAAATCAAGGCCTAATTAATAATTCCATGGAAATTTGTTGAATACTTATTTTTAGAAATAAATATTAAATATCTGCATAATCAAGTGACCTCATTTCTTGGGAAGACATCCATAGGCCATAAATGCCACAAATATTAGGATTCATGCCCTCCATGCTTCTTAATTACCCCTTCTTCCAATGTCATGATGAGGATAATTACAAACTTAATTCCAAAAATTGAATTAATCCTCAACCAGACATCTCAATCTTGAGATGGATGGTTCATGTTGATTCTGATCAAATCCAAACATCTATAATTGGGAGGCCTCACAACATCATTTCTAAGCTATTTTGATGCAAATTTATAATGCCAAATTAGTTTTAAAAGCCTCAATAAATTAGTGTTACCATGCCAAATTGATTCCAAGCCAAGCCACAAGCCAAAGATGCCAAGGAGAAGAGGAGATAGCCAAGCCTCCTTTGATGAAGACTTCATGAGCTCAATCTGAACAAGCCACTACTACAAAGGCATTTGGAGCATCCAAGGAAGGTGAAGGAATTTTTGTGTTTTATTCCTTACTTTTTTGTGTGTTTGTCATTTGGTTTTATTAACTAAGCTCTCCCTAGTGTCTAGGCCTAGAGATGTTATGATATTAGTGTGTTTATTTTATTGTGTTTTCATTTTGGAACTAACACCATACTAACCATCTTCTCTTGAGTCAAATTCTTAGATCATAGGAATATACATGAAAATAATGGATAAAAATATGGGATACATATTATCTAGAGATGGTTAGGGATGGTCATATATGATGCAAAAATTATCTTCTTGTTTAAAGATAATCAAATGATAATGATGACAACCCTAATGGATCTTTAAAGGACATTACCGAATAGGTCTTGAAATTATGTTTACAATGCACTTCTTGATTCGTAATATATTTGTCCAAGTTTGACTTTCCAACTTTTAACATATATTTTTAAATTAATTTAGAGTTTTTATACCATTTTTATATAAAAATAAGTTATCATATTTTTCAAATATATATTGATTTATTAGGTTTTTTTGGAGTTTAAAACTGAAGTTTTAAGATTTATATAATATTTTTTTAAAAATTTCATAACCAATTAAGATTGTAAACATTTGGTTATTTCTTTTTTTATTTTTAAATTAAAGATGTTTTGTCTTCATTAATACTTTTCAAGACAATTTATTTTTAAAATGATTTACAATCGAAATATATTGTATTTTTATTTAAACTGTTTCTTTTTCATTAGGTTTTCTTAATTGTATGCTTTATTCAATTTTATCAATTACATATATTTTTCATCCTTGTTCTTTACTTTGCATTGCAATTTTAAAGATTTTTTAAATTAATAATCATTAATATTATCACACGGCATAAAAAATAATCTATAATTTTTTCTAAAAAATTAATTAACAATATATTATATATAACCCTTTTTCCATAAGTAAATGAAAGTATACATTATGATACATTAAAAAAAATTGAAATAAATTATGATCAATATTCATGGTTTCCATGTAAAAAGTTGCTACATTTTACTAGAAATGGTTTCCAAGTGGCAGGGGATCTTCAAAGGATTACTCTACCAACTATGATAAGGGGTTCTAACAATAATTTTTTAGAAATTGTTTCCAAACCAGTGCCTAGATCTGCTCAAAATCCATTCTTCCGTACTGATTCAAGTCCAACTATGTTGTTCGGTGAAGAAGAAATTCAAGAAGTGATTGAAGTGGAGGAATGGTTCTCCTCTAGGGTCTAATTTGTAGATTTGTTTCTCTTTGTCCTAAACTTTCAGACTTCCATGCTTAGATTGTTGAACAATGGCTTTCATTCATGAAAGGTAGGATAAACATTTACTCGAATGCTAAAATCATTTTTATTGTGGTTTTTTCTTGCATTGAGGATTTGGAAGAAATCCAATATAGGATCTAAATTTTCTAACATCATGCATTAGTGATGAAACCTTGGTTCCCTAACTTCAACCCACTCACTAAACCCTTCAATATCAAACTCATTTGGGTCCATCTACCTTACCTCTCACATTAGTTTTAGTCAATCAACAATCTTAAAGTGATAGGGAATACCTTAGGTGAATTTCAAAGAGCTGACCCTACCTCTTCTCAATTTACTCATACTACCTATGCTAGAATCTTAGTGACTATTGATTGCTCTAAAGAACTACCTAATAAAATCAAGCTGAAAGTCGTTAACCCTTCTTAGACCCAACCCCTTAACTATGAGGGCTTGTCTACCTGTTGTTGCAATTGTTATGAGATGGGCAATTTTACCAAAGGCAATTCAGAAAGTAAGAAGGATGCTACTTGGCGGAAAGACTCACTATCAAGCCATCTATTTGTGGGAAATGAAGAATCTAATGAGGATGACTCAAAACTAGAAAATTTTGAAGTTACAATGATATAAGAAGTTGTTACCCCATGCTCCCCTTCCAAAGTTGCATGCTCACCATCTAAATATTGTTTGAAAAGTATCTTCAAGGAGGTTAGTCAAATCGAGATTGTCATTCCTTTCTCATTGGATTATGAATTGGATGACAAGAAGGGTTGGACTATGGTGTGTAGGAAGAAGAATGGAAGAACCATCAAAGCCCATACAAAGTTGGATCCTATATGCACGTCATCTTGTTCTAGAATAATCTTAGAATAATAGTTTGCTGGTCCTTGTTAGGTTTCGTTGACCTGTTATGCTTTGGACATCGTGCTTCTTGTTGTTTTATTATTTTTTGTTATGTTTCAGTTATTTTTTTCTTAAATTCAACTGTTGTTTTGTTATGAAGGCTTGCATGCCCTACCTATTATGTTTTAGGTTGGTGCAACCCTGTCAAAACCACTTGTGGTTATTTTGGTTTGTTGTGTTAGCTTCTTTTTTTGTCTCTTGTTTACTGTTGAGAAAGACGTTCTCCATGTACTTTCATTGTAATATATTTTTACTTTATTGTATTAAGTTGTAAGTCTTATCAATACCCTTAGTTCTGGTTCATAACTTCAACTCAAAAACATTTACTCTTGATAAAAAATAATCATATATTTTACTTTTTAATAAAAGTCTCCCTCATTCCCCTACATATATAAAATTATCATTATATTTTATTTTTAAGAAGTCTCTTTCACCCCCAATATATATGAAGAGTCGTCTTTATATTTTATTTTGGATCATATCCTCAAGGAGAAACTCGTGGTCAACATTTTGTTTTGTTGATGTTAAAACATCAGAGATTCCCGGGCTGTCCATGTGCATGTTTTGTTCGTTCAAATTTTTATTCCAAACTACAACTTGCACGCAGTTGATTAGATGGCACATTGTATTATCACGAAAACTAATATTTATAAATGAAGGCGCCCTTTCAAATTTTATGTACTACTGGAGTCAACTTAATTATTGAGGACCGTGCACTTGGATTATTTATTTC
The DNA here is from genome assembly GCA_037957365.1 of Torreya grandis. Classification (NCBI taxonomy): domain Eukaryota; kingdom Viridiplantae; phylum Streptophyta; class Pinopsida; order Cupressales; family Taxaceae; genus Torreya; species Torreya grandis. The sequence continues at coordinate 109,125 of JARHVA010004789.1, forward strand.
CTTTGTTCAAGGCACGTTATTGCATAAAGTTTAAATAGTAAGCGAATGCGGCTACAGACAACGATAACGAATATTCCCTTTTGTTTCTATTTCAAATAAGGGTTTATGAAGTTGAATCCCAATTCTTCCCCTAAGTTTAGTTTTATTTTTCAAAAATATTTAAAAATTATTAAATAGTTACAGTTTAATTAGTTCAAATGGTTTGTAAAATATTGGCAAAATATGTTATCTTATTTTTCTTAGAAGATATTTGAAAAGATAATATTATGTTAGAATTTTAATTTTAAAAGAATTTGACAAAATTAATATTTTTAAATTTTATATATAATTTTATTATTCTAATTATTTATAAAATAAAAATATTTTTATTTTCTATATTTTTATTATAAAAATCTAAACTAAGCTATTAAATGTTATAATTAAAAAAAACACTCTTACTTATCTTCTCATAACCATATTAATTTATGGAAACTAACCTTTCAAAATAGACTACGAAAAAAAATCTTTCTTTTACTCTAAGTATTTTATATGGGAGAACAATACTCACAAACTATAAAGTAGCATCCCAAAACCTTAAATATTTTAGAAAAATATCCAAAATAGTTTAGTGTTGAAAACATAGTTGTTTAAGATTCATGATCTTAGACCAAATCCCCTCTCCTTGTGAAGGCAAATTATATTTCCTCTGAAATAGTGCATTATGTTTAAATAGTGTTGCCACTTGCAATGAATTTCAATATTAACTAGATGGTTTGCATATCTTTTTGGGTAGAAATTTGATATTTTTTGTATTGACTTTAGTGGCATAAAATTGACATGATTAAATATTTTTTTATTGTGTTTTCTTTACATTAGGTTGGTGGAAAAAAACTCAATACAAATTTTCATTTTTTCTTATAATTATGAAAATTTTAGTGACATAATTTCCCACTAATCTAACAAGGGCATTAGCACCAAGTTTTTGTGGGAGTTTGGTAGATGGAAAGAACAGTGGAAAATAAAATAGTGTAACACAAATAAGAATTAAAAACATTAAAAAACTTGCTATTTTACTTTGCAAAATGATTATATATTTTTTGGGACACTGATCAATTTAAAGTGATAGGACAACATATTCAAAACTAATTTCAAGTTAAAGTGAAATGGATCTATAAATCTCCATTCAAAACTACAAGTATCATTTCGAAGGAATTCAAAATACGAACTCCAACCTTACGCATTGGTCTTATCCAATATTTCATGATAACATTTATATTTTTAAATGTATATTATCAAATAACATTTATTATAATTAACCACTAGTAACAATATTTCATAATAACATTTATATTTTAAAATTAAAAAAGTATATTATCGAATGACATTTTTTATAACTGACTACTAGGAAATGTGGATTGTTTCCTTGTCATATTGGCGAGCGGGTGAGGTTTTTTATTGTATAAAAATTGGATTAGTGATCATATTTTCTTACATGCTAGGTATGCTTTTTTTTAGCTTGTACTAACTATATGCAACATTTTTTTATGTCGTATGTTATATCTTAACATTTTTACTCAACAAAAAATACATATATAAAGGTCTATCTTGTATTATTTGATTTTTCAGTGTCCAATACTTGAAAGGACATTAAATTCATCTAATCTAGAGCCAAAATTAACATGACAGTATGGGATCTTCACAAAATTGACCAGTTTGTATTTTGATTCAATCCAATGCATTCTTACTATAGCTTTAAGGTGGGTTATCTTTTCCTGTTTTCTAAAATGCTAGTATTGGATAATGTTTAAAGTAAAATGTAATTTACATTAACTTACATAAGTGGGTTTTTAGAAATGTGAAAAGAAAAGTGAATCAAGAGCTCTATCTATTTCAATTAGAATTTGCATTCATTCTTTAATAAAATAGATTGAGTGCATTTAAAACGAGGGTAAGGCATCATTTCCTCTTTTCCAAAGTGCAATAAGAGAATGTTTAAAGTGAAGGTGATTTAGATGAACTTAAATAAGTTATTTTTAGAAATGTGAAAATAAAACATAATTTAGAGCTCTATCTATTTTAATCCAGATTGATCTAATCTAGTGCTTTCAAGTCTCTCTTCTTTATGTGCAAATCATTTCTTTAATTTTTATAGACATGCTTTTCCAACAAGTCTATTGGATAAAATTTGTTGAACTTATGGAAAGAGACTAACTAGATGTCTCAGAAAATGTCTATAATATAATTTTATTTATTTGTTTTAGTTTGGGATTTGAAATATTTAATAGAAATTTACCTATAAAAAAGATAAAAATAGTACAGGGAGTGAATTGAATCTTAAAAACTTTAATATGTTAAATCCTGAAGATCTTTTCCAAGAACTCGAGTTTAGGGAAAAAAAATCTAAACTAAGTGAGTAAAGTAAACACCAAACTAATTGAAGTTGAAAAAATGAGCTTCATTATCATTAAAATAATTATTTTGTATAGTACATACAATACAAATAATATTTTTGGTGAGGCATGGGTTCTAACTTGAGCCTGATTCAAAAGTATTATGGATGTTGTATTTGAACCCAAAAGTCTTCAGAAATCATATAAACTTTCAAGCATAACACATGACTTTCAGACTCAAATCAGAATTAATAAGACATTTGTTAGCTCCCTTCTCATCAACTTCAATTCCAGCCTTGACCTTTATGTGAATGTTACACAAAACTGCTAGTTCAACCATAATGAACATTTTTCATTCCATCAAGTAATTGAGATAATGTTTTACTAAACTAAGTCAGGTAGAATAGAGAACTTAGGTCATAATACATTAAGTATATAGGGATGGACACTCATTTCAGCTATATTGTAGCATGACAACTTGTAATGTGTATAATCAGAACTTTGATCTCTTCAAGTGATGTCTCCTTCTTTAGATAGATGTTTAGTGAAAAATATGACATGAGTTAGCTCCTCGCTACAATAAAAATAGATTTGATCTTCACTATTTTTAACTTAACCATTTATTTGTCTCTGCTCAAAACACATCCAATGTAAACCCACTGAAGAAGCTAATGACCGCTTGATGAACATCAAGTCCAAGTCTGTCAAGTCCAACTATCCTCCTTTTGGATAGTAGTAATCCAAGTTTCCTAACATAAAATATATGTCTATTTAGAGCATTCCATTCTCTTATCCTCACGTCCACATGTATGAGAAAGAAATTAGAAATTAGTAATGTATAATTATCCTCCCAGATAAAAAAATATTATGTATGTCCCGAAATGAACTTTGGAAATCATAGGCATAAACAAAAAGAATTTTTTCCAACTTTGTTCCCTTATGAAATGTTCATTGAAACTAAACTATTTTTTTCTCAAAAAAAAGAATGCACTTCAAACGAATTTCTCATAAAAAAGATTCAAACAACTCACCATATATAAAATATTAAACTCACATTAAAAAGAGATGAATCATTTTTATCATCAAAATTGAGTAAACTTATATCTTTAAAAATAATATTTCCTTTATCTAGAAACATAAGAAACACATTTCTTCTTAAAGTTTTTGCACAACATTAACCATAGAGACAATATGATTGATCCCTAAAAGTTTAGGGAAGCTTCTAAAATCTAAAGCTTTAACAACAGCTTCTAGAATCTAAAGATTTATGGAGAAAAAGGCTTGGAAGTGGTTCCAACTCTATTTTTCTACAATGACTAAAATATTTGAGACCAAGTGGATATGACATGTATTTTGTTATCCTAAATAATAGCTACATTTGGTCCCAAGACATTCCTTCAAGAACATTTGGTTGTGGAATGTACATATTGTGATTGAAAAATCATAAACATCATGCTAATACATTATATGCAAACTAATAGGGAGAAATTCAAATAATTACTTCCAATTCATGATTGTCCAATGTTGATTTCCCATGTAGTTAGCCAAAATGCAATGCTTATATGCTTGTTTACCTATTGTCACAACATACGAAACACAAATACAAACTGTCTCTTCTCATACAAAGAGAGCAATGTTATAAATATTTTTGGCACAAACACAATTTGTCAAATTAAGAATTTTGGAATGACAATATTCAACACTTTTTAAAAGCTTTTTGTGCACCAACACAATCTGTCATACTAAAAATGCCAAAATTTTAATGATCAATGAAATTTAAAAAATTATATTGGAAAAATATTAATACGCTTTGTCTATAGTCATAGACTCAACACTTGATATGTATGTTTTCTATTTCATTAGAGTAACTAACGATTTACCCTTGTAGGTTGTGCATTAGGATAGGGCAATGAAGTTGGGAATTCTTATTTCACTCGACAAGGTGTAACAAGCATTGTAAGTGTCAAAGGATGGAAGCTAAAAACACCAGGTAACGAGGTCCCTGAGATGTAGATTCAAAGTCATTGTGAAGGCCATTGATCCTCTGTAATAGCTTCTTAAAATAGTCAATTGCATCTCCCAAAATAAAGGCACTGTCCATCTATCAAATCACATTACATCATTAATGTTTTCAGCATGAAAATTTATAGATTTGAAGAATGGAAAAAACATTCAAACATTTAAACATTTGTCTAGAGAGAAAACATGAATTTTAAACGGAAAATGTAATACATATAAAAAACAACAAAAAATACACTCATGAAATACCAAGAAAAACATAAATTACACAGAATAATTCGAAATAAGAAAGTCAAAGATAAAAATATGAAAAAATAACTAAAAACAAACCAACATGGCTTTTTTAAATCAAACCATATGCGACAAATCATGGATCTCAGAAGAAAGGAATTTTCATTAAGGCCAAAAATCAATGTGGAACATATAAGAATCATAAAGGCTAATATATCAAGCTTTACCTCTATCATTTACCCAGACATAACTGTAAATGACTGATCCACAATAGCTCTACCTATCACACCAACTGTCTATATCGGGCATCCCCAAAGTTGATATCTCATCTGCAATATACGAGTAAATAATACAATAAGAATGGAGCACACACCCAGCTGGGAAAGTTATATCAGGAAATGTCATTAAATCACGAGAATGAAACACATAGCCATGGGCATCGATATCCCCTGATTCACTGTAGTCCTTGCTTCGATTGCCTAGGTCATTAAAATTGCCAAGCATGGCGGCCTCTATCTGAAAACCATGGAGAGATTATTAAAAAATCTTTTATGTTGCTGTTTTCATTTCAAAAAATTTGCATTTAATTGAGGTCTGAGCAAATATCGTCGGAAAGATTTTAACACTATTTTGAAGGCAAAAAAAAATGCAGTTTTGAAAGCCACATCATATTTTCCTTGTACAAGCATTTCCTCTCTATGTAGCATGGTTAATTCCCATCCTCCATGTAAGTGAAGTTGCCAATAACAAAAACAAATCAGTTTAAATATAATTATTTTATCTACTCTTTTAAAAATCTTACTATTTCACTTTGTTAGTTATATATATATATATATATATATATAACAAAGTGAAATAGTAAGTTTTTAAAAAGAGTAGATAAAATAAAAATTTATATATATATATGTATTTTCATATTAATTAATGAAATCTGATTGGCTAATAGATTCAATAATAATTCAAGTTAAATTTAAATAATTTCAAAAATATCCTCTCACACTAATAAAGAATAATATATATAGTATAATTATTTATAATTTCCAATAATATTTAATATTATATATATATATATATATATAAACTAACTAACTATGGGTATATATTGGACATTTAAACATTCATAAGTTAGATATTATAATTAAACTTAGAATTAAAATATATTTAAATTGTATAAAAATGTATATACAATATTATTTTGGATAGGAATCTAATTAATTTATTGTCTATAATACAACTTTAAATAAGTGAAATTAATGTTATTTTCCATTCAAAATATAAATAAATATGGATCCAACAAATCCTAGTTATCATCTCGATCATAATTTATCATAACATCCAGTTGACATACATGTGAGGTTGGCTCTAGTTCAATGTCCACATCTTTGTACATGGATTCATTATCATTATCTAGATCATCCTCATCATCCTCAAAATAATATTGAAAACTTTAATGTTTTAATGAAAATACGACTTAATTATACGAAGGAATATATATATATATATATATATATATATATATATATATATATATATATATATATATATAAATTCTCATGAAAATATATATACAATCAAAAGATAAAAACAATAGGAAACAAAATTAACTAGACATGTATCAATTATATCATGGAACTATAAAAACAATATTGTTATATTCCTATAAATCATAATATTTTGTGAAAAAAATTAATGACCTTATTTCTACCCTTGAGCTCAAAAACCTTGTTCATTTTTCCTAAATTTTGAACACATATGTGAGAAAATTATCTCCTTCCTTTAAAAATCACAAACTAATAAAAATTTGAGGAGTCATTAAGTTATATATATTATCCGTCCATTATTATCCATGTCCCATTTCAAAACAAATGTGGAAAATAACACTGAGTGCAATTCAAAAAAGAATTGTGGATGAAATTCATAAACCATATATAATTTTTCACTACAATAAACAAGTGGGATAATACAATATGAAGACTCTAACATTGAACAACATTCTTCACTAAACACTTTAATTTATTATCTTTCAATAAATTATAAAATCTTATTTTAATGTTTTGGGTTATACATTTTCATTTCACATCGTATAAACAATAATTTGCTTGTGTAGTTAGAGACTTATCAGTTTTAAATTGGGACACTATTGGTGCAAAATAAAACACATGATATGTGGGAAGAGATGATAAATGAGGAATAAAAGGCATGATAAACCTAAAGAAAGGGTTTTAAAAAGTCCAAAAAATGAAATCCAAAAACATAGTGGTACGTTTATAGTAGAGCAGAAACATATTGGTATGTTCCTAATAGACAAAAATGTATTATTATGTTCCTATTCAAAATATATAAACAATAGGAAAACATGGGAGATATAGATAAAATAAGTGAAGAGAGATAAAATTAGAGGAAGGAGATGTAAATGGGGCCTAGAGCACAAGAAACACTTACTAATAAGTGTTGTATAATAATTGAAAACTATCAATTCCAACTAAAATTATGTAATGATCCACTTTGATACGATTATGTGTGTAAATATCAAAGTAAAATAAACAAGCTTACCCATGGGCCAGAGGGTTTGCAAAAGATTCCTAAATCACCAAAATATGTAAGATGTTTTGAATTCAATATAGGAATACCAATGAACTAAAATTCCAAATGAAAAATACATCACCTTCTTACAAATATGAAAATTCATGAACATGTAAGATTAAACATCCATATTTATGTGTTTGGGATATGGAAAGTCATTCCCCTACAAACATATATCAAACTTATGCAATTGAATCAATGTCTATATTAATCATAATCAACGAACCAGATGATTATTTTAAAAAAATGATAATAAGAATAAAAAAACCTATTTTTACTAAAAATGTTAAGATGACTATTTGGAATCCATATCTCAAAATTTATGTTTCATCATAATTTTCATGCATGTCATGAGGATACCATCAATTAGATCTTCTATCATTTACGATAATTTATAGAATCAAATGGTAGAACATCTAAAATATCTATGCTAATAATAATATTTATTTGTGTCAAACATTTAGATTTGGAGAAGTATCCACTTTATATAGCTTAGGTAGTGTAATAAAGTTGCATTAATGTAATACTTATCAATACAAGAACAAGAACAAAAACTTGCTTGCACCTTTATAAAAAATAATCAATTCTCTTACATTGCATTCAAAACAACATTTATGAGTACATACTTCTAACTTACCTAGCTTTACCATTAGATGAAACTTACTAAGCATCCCTATCCCCATAGAGCAAGTTCATTTCCTAGAGTGCCAAATCCTCTTATAGAAAGTGAACTTCAAAGTGATATTGATTCCAAACTCAGAATTCAATTATTTCTCTCCACCCATATCCTAGGTCTTATACTTAGTCAACATAAATCCCTATTTGATAAATTTAGGCCCATAGTCCCATTAGTAGGTACCCTTTGTATTCTTCCCCACAAAGTAATTAACCTCCAAATATAATTCTCCCATATTATCTTTCATTTATCTTTGGGTCTAGCCTCATCCTGTTTAATTTAGGCTATCCATCATCTTTCATTACATCAGTGACTTGGGCATACCTTGAGAATTCAAGTGCATAGGCTATCATGTTACTCTCCACACTTAAAAATATAGGTGAACCTAATATGAAAGGCTTATATTTTTATGTTTTCCTATTTTAGTTCTATTTTATCTCCATCCTTATACCTTTTCTATATTATGTGGATATCCATGTGCCCCTCCTAAATATGTCTAGTCAATATATCCTCGACATATGTATAGATTATGACACTTATAGTTGGAGTCTTCAACCCCAGAGTGAAATCTACTCTTTAGCTGGAACACTAGTGATCCCATGCAAAACATGGATATGACTTATCATAACTAGCATTTGAATTATCATACTATACTAGGAGTGGTTACTCATGAAGTGTAGGATTTATGAGATACTACTAATAACCATCTTGAATCTAATAATATGACCCTCACTAGTGGGAGTGAGAATAGTCCTCATATAGTAACCAAGCCTTCCATTAAATTAAAAAACCTTGATGTAGTAAGTGTAATGAAATTTGATCAACATATTGAAAGAATGTGCTACTTGGAATATGGGTTGAATAGACTTCAAGTGTCATAAAATCCTCCTAGTCACATATAAAATTTTCTTATAATTCTTTATCAAAGTATGATGACTCTCCCTAAGTCATCAAACCCTTATCGAATAGCTGAGGATATTAACATATCTCACATGAACCTACAACCAACGAGGTTATTAAAAAAAACACTCACTCATCTCTAAATGAAGTTATTTTTATTTTAATGAGTCTCATTTTATATTTGGAGAGCCATCAAACTTACCCCAATTAGGTCTATCATCCTCCTAGTCCTATATGTTCACCAACTTACCATACACCTCAATATATTTTCAATCAATCCCTGATCAATCACGTTTAAAACAAAAATACATGTGATATTATTAAACATGGGGTGCCTAACCATATGACACCTAAAACTATTTTGGTGTATCAAAATCCTATCCAAAATTCATTAGGAGGCTCTTATTCCTACATCCTCCTAACAATACGGTAACCAATCAACCACCAATATGCATCTCTCTTACTCATGTGGTAAACAATAAAACATAATCTTACCATATTCCAAATAATGTGGTGATAAACTAACTACCCAATTATATTCATCATATATATATGATAACTAACCAACCGATGTTGTATAATCCTTCTAGTCTTGTGTGCATCAACCAAATACCTACATTCACTCCTCCCATTAAATCAATGCATCCCATTTGTTAAAACCAATTATATCCCTAGTTCCACATTTTTTCCAATTCCACTCAACCAAATAACTATATATATACTTATTATACCCCTTCCACTTACTATACATACCTTCCTCCAAGAGGTTTTCCAGCCACATCTTACCTAAACCCTCTCCATTTTGCCTACCCTAGCATGTCTTCAATATAATTTGGTACTTTGGGGACATACACAAAGTATCTTAAGAAACCCTTTGACCTAAACATAAGAGGATTAATATTACCACTCCTTATTACTAGGCTTCTAAAATATAAAGGGGAGGTATATCCCAATGCACACATGAAAGCGTATGAGACCACGATCAAAATGATTTTACCTTGGGATGGGATAACAACTAATTTTTTTCTTAAGATCCTTGAATTAATAACCTCAGACTAGTATTATCATCTCCATGAGGTGTCAATACTTTTATTTAGGTAGCTCATGGTGGATTTTTCTAAACCCTTTGACATGAAAAAACTCTTGACGATTGGTATTCAAGAATTATTACATATCTAGAAATAATTCAATGATTTTGATGCCAATTTAAATAAAATATGTTGGTAAGTCCTATACCAATATGTTAGTGCACCACATATAGATCAAAGAGAATTATGTGAACTATGTCTGCACTCTCTAAACAAAGAGAGATGAGAATATGTGAAGAAGTTCCCTTATAGGTCCTTTTAATAGTCACTTGAGATTTATTTGATAATTGATGAAGTGGCCATTAATATTTTTATTTGTAATACCTATTAATCAAATGGGTAGATAGCTACTTGAAACCAAAAAATAGAACGTACCAAAATTTTAACCAAAATAATTTCACTAATCAATGTCCAGAAATCCTAATTAGAAACTATAACACCACCATAGACAAATTTTTAGAACAAACAATCAAGGCAACCCCTATTAAAATAAATCAATATCTACCCATAAATAACAAAAATAATGTAAATTATAATAATATAGGCATGAGAAATGAAATCCCTCCACATGCAGTTCATGTGGTGGAATGAAACCACCATTCACCTCACAATAATAATTGGAAAAACATGAACCAAAATCAAGGCCAATCCCAACCCAAAAAAGTTGATAAAAATCAATGTTTCATTCCAAAAAATAACCAATAAGGGTATGGGAAACATGGCCAAAACCATATTCTTAGGGACTATGATACAAATATCTATTACTTATTACATAGGGTCATTATACATGGCATTCATACATACATGGAGTACAAAAAATTCATTCAAAGACTCCATGAAAATAAATGCCAAACCTTTATATCCATGTTTTTAGGGAACACTATAAACAATCCCCATGCTCCTTCAATAGGTCTTACATCCCCCAAAAACAAAAATTTGCGTATCTATAAAAACCCTTCATATACTAACCAACCCATCTAATCCACACACAAAAAAACCTCCCCAAGCTA
>JARHVA010004789.1:125000-142500 GCA_037957365.1 Torreya grandis
TTATCTTATCAAATAATCCTTTCAATTATGAGAGATCTATCAATTTTTGGGAACACATCCTTTTAAGATGCAACAAATAATCATCCCCTATTTTTTTAATTCATACAGGTACACATGCAATAAAAGTTGTATCTTTAAATATGACTTCATTGATATGCATAGTGTAAAATCCAAAGTAGGTGATGATTCTTAAAAAATACTAAAAATATCTCATGAAACCCCTTGGTACATACATGGTTTGATAATTATATCATAAAATTTTCATAGTAACACACTAAATTATTTTCATATTTGAAGTCAATCCTTTGGATTGTAAGTTTAAAAAAAATAATATACTACTAACTACTAAATTATCTATAACATTGCATTGTTCTTGAGAATATGCATTCCCTAATATTAGATATTGAACTTCGTGACGCATTTGAAAATTTACAAGTGGCCATCCATTCTAAATAAATTTGAATTCTCATTCTAAACTTGTATGTTTCATGTTGGTAGATATTTTTAAGCCATTACAAACAATGATGAATGGAGATGATGAATTAAATGAAGATTTAAATTCATCTCAAGGGGAGATAAGTAAAAACATAGAGGATTAATGTAACTAATAATATGAACTTTAGTATAACATGCAATTGTTTATGGTAAACACATCAACTACAATAGAGAATGCACTAACAACTATCACACTTGGCTAGCAAATAAATATTAATCATTACTTCAATTAATAATTAATTATTGAAAAATTCATGACTAAGTCCCAATATATTTGGTTTTATTATGTTTTGCAAGCATTAAATAATTATAATTAAAAAAATTGTGTAGATTTGACTAGAGATGATGTACAATTTGTGAAAATTCTTAGGAATACCGGTAAAACATTAACTAACATATTACTACAATAACATTCAAACATAAATTGAATATAAAATTAAATATCAAAATTATTATTATCTACAATACATCTAAAAAACATTTACTTTTTCTCAACTTATAAGGATTGTTAATTCAAAAACATTCTTCGAAAAAAATTAACACTGCATTCCAAGTCAATAATAAGTAGATACAACCAAGAAGATGTTTGAAATAGTTTTTAATGGTTGCATCTTCAAAGTTTGAATTAATAATTTGGTATACATATTATATAGATGTAACCATATAAAAAATTACAATGAAAATACTATAAAATGCTAACGTGGATGTCACCCCTTTATCTTTTGGGGATTCTATGCATTGTGAAAAAAAATGTGAAAATATTTATTACTAATCTAGACATAATTTGGAAGGAACCTAGAATTTTTTACAACCCCATTGGGTTAAGCAATAATTATGCTATTTCTTTTATTACCTATATTATTTATAAAATCACCTATATCTTTCTGAATAATCATTGTTTGACTACTAAATGTATCTAAAGCAATAAATTCAAAAAGATATTAACCCGTTGGCCAACAAACTGATCCATCTTATTTTCAAGCAATCTAATCAGATTTCAAGATGAATATCTCTTACTAAAATTACAATATAAAGAATAAAGTACAAAAAATATTGATATAATCCACATTTCATCCATAAATAAGCTTATAACAACTACTATTCTAATTCCAGGGTAATTTACAAATTACATAAAAATTGTTGTGCTAAATATCCATCAAAAAATAATGTAAAATATAGTAAAAATGCAAATTACCAATACAATGTGTGAAAAATTACAAAAATAGCTTCATATCAACTCAATGATCCATAGATATATCTTGAGTACAATCCCAATGGTTGAATCAACTGACATAGGAAGAGCATCAATCAAGTGTTTTACCTCCAACCATAGACCAATGTTCTACCACACATCTCTCCAATGAGAGTGGCACTACCATTCACAAAGAGAATATAAGAATGATGTGAATATTAATAAATAAACTAGAACTCATGTGTATACAACCACTAAAGCATGAAACAATCATGTAAACCATGGAATCTAATCCTCTATCTACTATGAAATCAACATACACGTGAACTAGAAAGTACAATGAAATGACAATGTTTTAACTATAACATTACTCTGGACAAAGTTTTCATTATATAATTTAGATCATAAAAATATGAGTCAATTTCACTCACAAATAAATCTCTTGTAGCGAATCATGACTATCACATGATATTAGGGGATACACATGAGTTACCCTCTATCATACTCATATAGCTATATTTCATTATACAAAAATATAATATAATAATTCTCATATATATATTAAAAGTATAATATATATATTTTAGCACACATATAACCCAAAAATAACATATAATACAAAAATCATAATCAAAAACTTCATTTATTTCATTGACTTAATCACAAGAGTGATAACCATAATTTTTGTCCAATGAATTGTATTCATACCCAAATATGCATAAAAGACTAGTATAAAAAATCAAAATATTATAAGTCCCTTTTATGCATATCCCATGAACACAATTCATGTGTGTGTGTGTGTGCACGTGCGCGCGCGCTTGTGTAAATATATTTATGTATGTATCTATACATGATACTAGGACTAAGTCAACATATTGACCCTTGAATATCAAGATAAATTATAGGTAAATATTGTCTCTAGGATTTTATTAAACATCAATTCCTTTTTAACTCAATTTTTATATTATATAAAAAAAATATTTTAGAATAAGTTACATTATAACTGTGTTTTGAATAAATTCTTCCCTATTTCTAGTTATAAATAGAGACATTATAAGTAATATTATAATCTAAGAATGGTATAAAAAATACTTAAGTTTGCTCTTTATATTCACTACCAACTATATAAACCAAGAATAATCACTCTCATATACATGTATATATAATCCAAACTGGTATAAAACATCCTTTTATTCAAATATTCCACTAAGAATTCATGTTGTCTCCTTAAGTTTTATGTGTGTGCATGCACATGCATAATCATGTATAAAAAAACATATAAGCTTGTATAAATAACTTATCACCTATTATATCCTCTATAATACATGTCATTATTACATTAATTACTTAATAATATATGTATATATTTGTTATATTTCATAATTTTTGACAAATAGGTCTACATAATTATCCCTAGACCTACAACCATATTAACTCATCAAAAACAAACAACGTAAGTTTATATTTAAATTCCTTATAATAGTTGTCTTCCCATTACTTATATAGTTGGGAAAATCAACATAAAATAAAAATTCTCATACCTAGAAAACATATTTATAAGAAATTAATAGAAACCAAATGGTTTTTCCCAACTCCATGTTGACACCTTGTTAAGTTCATAAAAAAAATATAGACCAATTCCATCATCTAAAATTGTATTTTATTCAAAATGAAAGTAATCTCATCCACATATATTGAGATAATGGCACCTTTAATAGTAAAAAACAGCTACATGTATCACAAATTAGAAACCTAGTCAAATCGCCAGATTATAAAATATGTACATGTCATAATACAGCCATATTTATATATCTAAATATAAATGTTTACATATACATATGTATATGTATATATGTTTGACATATCGGTATAGATTCCATAATATAAATCTTGGAAGAAAATATTTATATAGTTATCCCTTTTAGTCTTCATGAAACCCATACAACTATAATGTGAAATGATAATAGATCTCTACAAAGTAAACAAAGGTTTTAATAAATCAAACCATACCCTCAAACAATATAACGACTTGTGTAAATCAAAGGAGAGACATAGAGATATTATTTGGACCAATACATAGTTTAATCCAGGTTAAAATAAAGGTTAGGTTTTGTGTTTGTGTGTGTGTGTCTGTGTATTTACATACATACATACATGCATGCATACATACATGTATGTATGTATGTATGTATGTATGTATGCATGCATGCATATATGTATGTATGTGTGTGTATATATATATATATATATATATATATATAAATATAATGATTTAAATTTTTATGTTTTATGGATTTTAAGCCCTAATTTGTTAAAGGGTCTGAGTATAATAAATCAGGGTAGGAATATTCAATAAATACAAACACTGATTTGTAAAAGAATTGAATTAGTTTGAACTTTCTAAAAATAGAAATAAATGATGTAAATAAGTATTTAGCTAAAAATTGACTAAATTTGGAGGTTACAAACTAGGATAATGGATGATCTAAGTGTTATAGATAGGATCAAAATGTGAAACCCTTCTTAGATAATAATGACCTAATTGGATAGTAGCACCATATGGTGCTAGTGTCCTTATTTTTTGTTTAGTGTCATCTATACAAAACTATTCTGATCCTCTAGGTGTACATGTGTCTGAATCTTCCAAGCCTGTTCCTGTATGCACCAATTTTAGTTCCTTGTAGGTGACCTATTTTGACTGATTTTGTATGCAAACCCTAAACCTCCATGTTTCTAGGGCATATTATTTTCATGAGTCCTAAAGTGTGTTATTATTGGGGTAATATTGACATCCTCAACACCATGTTATGATGAGAGTTGCCTACATACTAATACTTTGAGGAGGGATTAAACCCAATATACTTATCCCCACCTAAGATTGGTGCAAGTGCCAGTGAAGCTAGTATGAATGTCACATTGAGTGATTTAAGTGTGATTGAGACTAGAAATATGAGTAAACTAAGCTTGGGATGGTTGTATATGGTTATATGTAGAGGTAGCATAGAATAGGGATTAATAACCCTGATTGTGTATAACTTCTTATGAGTATGTTTATGTAATTTTCATATGATTTCCATCTAGTGGATAAAGGGATAAAATTCATGTATATATACTATTTTAGTGATTGTGTGGTTATTAAAAGAGGTCTAGGCCAACCCTAGGTTGTTTTTTATTTGAAAATATATCTATTGGTTACAAAAGGCAACAAAAAGATAATAGTGCTCAAACTAAGACACTAGTGCCATAGGACTCTATTGTCCAAATTATGGTACTAGTGTCCAAGTGGCAGAACATGAGGTAGTAGGTACTTGGGTGCTAAAGTGAACATCTAGGACTACTTTAAGGATGTTTAGGGACACATGTGGCTCACTCAAAGGTTGAGAAAGTGTCTATATAGGCCTTAAGATAGGTTTAGGGATAAGCTAAGGATGGGTGGTCTTGAGTAACACTCGTAGCACTTAAGAGTGTTTTTTAGATGATTACATTCCCCCCTTATTCTAGAAATGTAAAAAAGCAAAATGACTATGATAAAAGAAAAAGAAATATCCCAGGACTCACTTAAGAGGTGAAGCCTATGAATCTAGATTTGCGTATGTGAGGCATGCTCCATTATGTGTCCTATAAATGAAATTTTCATAGATCAGTCCTTACTTAATATTTATCAAAAGAAAAATACAAAAATAAGTAAATAGATAAGAGAGAGAAAATGAATGGATAGAACTCCCTAGGTATATAAACCAATGCATAAACCTGGTGACAACATGTTTGTGTATGTAGATAGTGATCAATTAGTGAGTAACTTAGAATGATTTTATGGCTTGATCAATCCCCATGTGTGGGTGGTTTAAGAATTCAATCTAGTTTTGACTCCATCATTTCCCACCCCTATTTGGTAGATCAAGACCTATGAATAGCTTATATTGGACTGATGGTTTGTCTAACTCTTTCATTTAGTTAGTTCAAGAACTAAAGTAGACTATGAATCCATCATTGCCTACCCATGTGTAGTAGATCCATATAAAACTAAAATTTTGTGATGTAACTGATGATGTGTAACTATAATTGGAACTATCTATATTGACTCTATGACCACTCAGGTATAGTAGGCAACTTTGGGCCACTAAGGAATGCTAACCACTAAAAATGGAGTAAGGTATGAATTTGGTGTGTAACTTGGGACATGGTTTCTGGTGTGTATAGTATAGATAATGACATGGCGTTTGTCATTCCATCTGATTAAATGATGCATATGTGACTATACAAAAATAATTTGTCTTGCACATACGACCAAATCTAATATTTGAGTATATGGATTCTAGATTGAGTTATAAAAATTTGTATTTGAGAATATAAACTAAAAATAGAATGATTATGCCATACATAATGCCCCCAATTTGATCAAACTAGTATGAATCTGACCTAAACTATGCCAAAACTAGTAATCTGTAATAGAACTGGTGCAAACCTGGACTATAACTACTATACTTTTCTATCAAATTTTGAATTTATTAAAACTAAGGCTACTAGATAGTAGTACCATATATTAGATAGTATCACTAGTGGTGTTAATGTCATAATTTGGGTTCTAATGTCCAACTATTTTGATTTTTGTGCAACTGAAACTAGTCTCTATGTGATTATTTCCCATTGTGTTTTCCTAAGATTAGTTTATGTATTATGTTCATGTGTGCTAGAATTATACTCTAAGTGCATTCAGATAGCCTGATCTCTATGACAAACCTATTTGAATGCCTCCTCTTTTGAGGGGAGTTTTTAAACCTATATAATAGCTATCCTCAAAAGAGAAAAAAATGCAAGATGTGTGTTAGCCAAAGCATATATTATATCTACATAATAAATGAATATAGTGTGCATACATAAAATTAAAATGTAACATATTCTAAGCATAAATTTGTAGTGTATGATGTATGTTAGATCTAGCATTAACAAGGATCTCATGATAGATATAACAATGTATATGAATAGTAAATTTAAATAACAACTAAGTATATACTTAAGGGGATGGTGTATGATGTCCATCACAAAACCCAAGTAGGAAGGGGAGATGTATGAGGTCCCTCATGACATCTAAAATTGGAGTGCATAATAAGTAAGAGACAAATCCATCTACACAATCTATAAGTCACATATAAGGACATGGGCACATGTCCAAAGCATACATATAATGAAAATAAATGGCATAGATCCATATATCAATGGCATGTTAAAATGCCCTCAAATATAATAAGCATAGAGACATAATCAAGTCTAAACTAGGAAATCTAAAAATGAAATTATGTATGGACATGTGTACAAATCTGTGTAAGTGAAAAGAGGTACATAAGCCAAGTCTAGAGTAGTATTAGTTGGTAATGAATCTGAGTAGTGTAGGATGATCAATATCAAGATATAGCAATGCTAAATATATGATGTAGAGTTTAGAAAGATGTAACCTAGAAATCAGAAAGGTGTATAGGATGCCCCCAAATAGGTGAATGTATCAAATGAGAAATCTGTTTATATGCCCATAGTGGGTAGATAGTAGTAAATCTAAATTTGTGTAATGGACCTATTTCCTATAAGTATATACAAAAACTCAACAAGAACAAGTGAATCATGTATGTGTGATAAAAAATTAATATACTAAGATAGCTAGCATATGTAGTGTTAGGAAAATATAAGAAGAGTACTAATGGTAATGAATACAATCTATAATTTGTATTTTCTAAGTATATATTTGAATGTTTTTGTGATTTATCATATTATATTGTTTTCTTATTTTCTATATATAAGCTATAAACAAGTAAAATGAAAATGAAATTATATATAAGGATCAAGAAATAAGGAAACTACGTATAAGAAGGGAGAAACATGCTAACCGATGAGTCCCATGGGAGACTCACTGTCAATGTGGCCTATGTCAAAAATAGAAATGGTAACCTCTCATGTAGTTTGATTGATATGTTGTAATTGAATTGAGTTGTAGTATGAGTTTGAGTATTGTTCATTGTCAGGATCATAATAATCATAATAACCTAGATTGTTCCAATCATCATTATCATCTTGATTTTGAACCAATAGAATGCTTGTGTTGAATTCTGTTGTATTTGGATGAGCAGAGAGAATTGCCTCATACTATGGAGTTGACCTTTTTTAATTTTTCTTTCTAATATTTTTTATTATTGTGACATTTGAAAATTTTCTAATTATAGTCATATGATGCTTTAGAGGCTCTTTTGCTATAAAGCCTCTTTTGAGAATGTTTGTTAGCTTAGAATTATTTTGTATTACAACTTAAGTTATTTATCTTTTTTTAATAATTATTCTGTATCTATAAATTTTGCCTTGATAAACTACATATGTGAATGATATGTCTTAGGATGTTCAATAAATCCCAAACCTTGTTGACCAACATTATCAGCTGCTAGAATATGATTAATGATGCCTTGGGCATGTTTTCTAAACCTTTGGCCTTGATAATCAAACTTTTTTAGATAATTTTGACCAAACCCATACTATTTTGAAATTGGTACCTCATTTTGGAAAGGTATGTTTGTATCCTTTGCTTACTTTACATGTTTTTGTTGTACTACTTCTTGCTCTAATTTTACTTTGTGAACCCTTTGTTGTTATGAGTTATTTTTTAGTAACCATGTTTGTACTATTTATGAATTTGATATTTTTTTAATAAATTCATGTATCACTATGGATTTCTTAACTTATTTATCTTTTAGAGGTTCCTTATAATAAATGATGTTTTGTATATGCTTTTTCAATGCCAAGCATGAATCTATGTCATGACCATGCATCCTATGGTATTCAAAATAATATTTGGAGGTCCTTACTGGATGTAAATAAGGTATTAGCTTTAATTATTTGCCTCAAAATGTCACTTGAACTTCTATTTTATCTTTAAATAATCTTTGAATCCCTAATTGTCGATGTATATACATGATTGACACTAATGTGCCCTGGAGGCTTTTGTTTTGTAGTTTGATTTATAATAATGTAATCTCTTCATGTAATAACTATTTATAATTTTTTATTATGAAATTATCTATCTCATACTAATAATTTGATTAAATATAGTCTCACAAGTGCAAACCCTAGTGGCTTCTGATAGAACACATAGGCACACACCTTGTAGAAAACTTATGAGAAGGACAGGGTTTACAAGATGGATAGGTTGAGTATACACATTTATAACCAATTGTATAAAATACCTCACCTTTTGGAGGAGTTATAACATGGATGTGGTTAGATTGGAAATAGCTAGCACCCTCTTGGAAATGAGGAGGTGGAGAAGAATCTTCTTTGTCCATGAAATTTGGCAATGCAACTTGGAATAAGGTTGCTAAGGTATAATCTATTAGGTCTAAAAACCATAACATAAACACTAAAAATAGGAAAAAAAAAGTATATAAACCCTAATACTATCTATGGATAGGTTTTGGATAGTATTCGAAGTAAGTCAGGTTCACCAAATGATTTAATTTTTAGGGCTTATGGAGTTTAAGACCTAGTTTGTTAAAGGGTCCAAGTATAATAACTCAGGTTAGAAATAAATAATAAAAAAATCCACTAATATATAAAATAATTGAATTAGTTTCATCTTTATAAAAATATAAATAAATAATGTAAACAAGTACTTAACTATAGATTAACTGAAATAGAAGATCTAGAGGCTACAAACTAGGACAAGTGATGATTTGAGTGTCTTAGACAGGATCCAAGTGTCAAAACCATTCCTAGACAATATCACCTTATGGTTTTAGTGTCCTTATTTTTATAATAGTGTCCTTTATTTAATATTATTCCAAGCTTCTAGGTACACTTGTGTTTTAATCTGCCAACCTATTCTTGTGCACATGATTTTTGATTCTCTATAACTGACCTATTTTGACTAATTTTGTATGAAAACCCTAAACCTCCATGTTTATAGGGCATGTGGTTGGTACAATTATCATATTGTGTTTTTAATGGGGTGGTTTAGCCATCATCAACACCCTACTATGATGGAAGTTACCTACATACCAATACTTTGAGGAGGGATAAGGTTCGATGTAGTTCTTCCCATCTAAGTTTTGGTGCAAGTATAAGTGAAGCTAGTATGAATGCTAATTTAAGTGATTTGAGTGTGATTGATACTATAAATATGAATATCCTAATATTGTAATGCATATAGATGGTTTTAGCTAGAAGTAAGTTAGAATACGGATAAATAACCTTGATTGTGCACAACTTGTTCAGAGTTTATTTGTGTAATTTGCATCTAATTTATATCTAGTGGATAAAGGGATAAAAGTAATGTATATATACTATTATATCTTGTTTTTAGGTTTTAAATGAGGTCTAATCCAAACCTACGTGTTTTTTATTTGAAAATATATCTATTGGTAACAAAAGGTGGGAAAAGGAAAATAATGCCCAAATTAGGACACTAGTGCCGTAGGGCACTACTATCAAAATTATGGTGCTCATATATAGGTGGTAAAACCAATAGAAATAGGAGCCAATATTCTAAATTGAAGTCATGTAATTTATTTATGAATGTTTAGGGACATGTGTGGCCTGCAAAAAGGTTGGATAAGTGTCTAAATAGGCCCTAAGATAGATCTAGGGATAAGGTAGGGATGGGTGGTCTCAAAAAACACTCTTAGCAATCAAGTATCATTTTTATATGATTAAATAAATGTATATGTATTTATGTATATATATACATATTTATACATACATACATACACAGTTATCACCCTATATACAAATAATAACTTACAAATTCATTACAACTATTCTAGCCCTAAACAATTTTTAAAAAGATCATATTGTAAAACTGAATTGTAACTTATGGATTATACTTTAACCTTAATTCAATATCCAAATTATAAAGCTTTAAATCAAACTTATAGACCTGATCTTGATTTAACAGGGCTCAAGCTCAACTTTATAGGCTTGAGGATGGAACCTAAGTCCATCCCTAGGTCTATATAATTGAAACCTTGTGGATTTTGATAAGAGTTTTTGCTAAAATAAATAATTTTCATGCATTCAAAATATGCATAATAAAACCCACAAATTTTCCTTCTATTCAAACCATAATAATAAAAGATAAACCAACCTGGTTGTCTGATGCTTGCCATTCAATCTATGAAATAATTGTCTAATCTTCCTTTGAACTGAGCTAAAATAATTTTTCTTCTCTATGTCATGGTGTTTTCTATTTTCTTTGTCACTCTCATTATTATTTTTCCTTGGTCTTTCTATGTCTTACATGGTGATATTGCATCCTTAGAGCTCTATGTGTTCCTCATTATGTAGCTCAACTTCATTAACACACCATTAGTCATTTTTTGCTAATATTTAAGTCAATTGGGCTATTTTAAACATGGTGGAAGACACAAAACCCTCATCATGCCCAAAATGGTAAGGTCAACTCTCAATCATAGCAATAGAAAAATAAAACCTAAATTTGATTACCTCTTCTTTATGGTATTTGACAATGAAACATAAAAATATTAAATCTCAAAAATTCAACATAGAAACCTACTTTTTATTCCCTTTTAACTTCATAATGTTTATTCCAAAGGATGTAAATACCCATAACACACAAAACATCAAATCTCATTTAAAAAAACCTATTTTTGGTCGGTGTTTTACCTCTTTTGACTCCTATACATTGTAACCAAAGGAGCATAAAGTGACCAATTAATATAAATTAAGAAATTAAACAAGATAATTAATATTATTATCTTTAAAAATAACAATGGAATGAATATTAAATAACACAATAAGCTCCTATGATTATTTTAGTGAAAATAAGACAACCATCATGAATGTAATGTTAATCAAACCCTGACAAGTTTAGGACTCATCTATGCAACAAAACTTAACTATTATCAAACAACCAATTCAATTAATACTCATTTTCTCATGAAAATAAATGTGTTTTGTGTGGGTTTTTTAATAAGCCTCTCAACCCTTAATGTAGGTATCTTCACCTCCATCTTTGATGATACTATCCCTCTCTACAACATGTGAGGGAAAGATAGTCTTGCAACCACCTCAATCAAATGAATGGGAAGTTAATTTGAAATAATAATAATCATCAGGATATAACCACAAATAAATTTTTAAATGCAAGATAAATGGAATCAATCATCATGATCATAAAACATAATAATACATATACAAAAACTATAAATCAAGATATTGGTCATGAAAAATAAAATATAATTATCACCCATACAACATATGTATATACAACTCAAACATAAAATCATAACTATAAATTAATAATCTAAAAATACACTATTAATGATTAAATAATTTGTATAAGGAACTAGATCTAACTTCCCCCTAAAAAAGGTCATTGTCCCAATGACATTTATTTCAACAATAATTTTGGAAATAAAAATAATTCTCATTAGAAATATAAATAATGTTCTCTACAAATATTATTCGATTAAATGAGAAAACAACCTCAAGAATTCCTCATAGTCCTACCATGTAGAAATATCATTAAAATATTGGTCCCATTGGACCCTACATTACAATACATCTCTATTACACAAGCTAATCTTGTGAGTATCAATTAATTTGATTTCTTCTACTATGAACACCATTGGATCCTGAACCTATAATGAATTCCAATCCAATACATGTGTAGGATCATCAATATACTTCTTAAGCTAATATGCATGGAAAATACTATGCATTTGATCTAAAGCTAGTGTAAATACAAGTCTATATGATATAAGATTTATCACTGCTATAACCTCAAATGGTCCCAAATATCTTGATAATAACTTTGTTGATTTTTCAAACTTTATTTTACTCTTTTGGGGTTTGACCCATAAAGAAACATTATCTCTGACCGATAATTGTCTTTCTATTCTTTTCAAATCAACATAGATTTTCTACATAGAATTGGCTTCAACCAATCTTTATATTATTAATTTTACTTGCTCTTATATTTTTACAAGCATATCAGGTCCAAAGACCACTATGTCTTCCAATTTATCCTAGTTTAGTGGTGTTTTACACCTCATACCATAAAATGCCTCAAAAGGAGCGATATAATTCCTCCCACTTGTATTACTGGTCCATGCAATGAAACCTCAAAATATCCTCCAAGATATTATTTATTCTCTTTGTTTCCCCATCTATTTTTGGATGGTAAGTTATAATAAAGTTTAGTTGTGTTCCCATAGCTGAATTGAGAGTCTATCAAAACCTAGAAATCATCTTAAGATCCCTATCTGAAATAATATTTTCTATAAAACCCTACAGTCTATAAAATTTGTTTGACAAACCTTTTGGAAATCTTTAGTTCATCATCTATCAAATTACTTGGTATGAAGTTATCTACCATGTTAAGTTTAGCCACAACTACCAAGATCACATTATGATAATTTATAGACATAGGAAAACCATGGACAATGTCCATGATAATAGCTTTCCACTTCTATTTAGGTATGGAATGTGGGTACAACAACCCTTTAGGATTCACATGTCTAGCCTTAACCCAATGAAACTCTAAGAATCTATATACAAATTCATCTACATCCTAATTAATTCCCTTTTACAAATAAAATGGTTTTAACTATAATATAAATGTAATCACTCTAGGATGTCTTAAATATGTAGCATTGTGCAATTCATTTAGCACAATATTCATCAAATTTTATTTTTTCATGCACATATATTCTACCATTATACCTTTAAGTTCTATCATTATCAAATTGAAAACCTTAGTATCTATGATCTTGATAATTCTCAGCCAATTTGTTTTTAACTTATTCATAGAATTCATCTCTAGGTGGTGTTTTGATACTTGATCTCAAAAACTAATTCTTATTGTATCCAAATATGTAATGTACCTTCTACAACTAAGGGCTTATTTAAATCTATTTTCTTTATGCTTAACATAATTAATGTCAAAATCATAATATGATATAAATTGTAACCAATGTCTCTAATGAGCACTAATTTTAGGTTGGGTGAATATGTAGTTGAGACCCAAGTTATTTTTAGGTTCAAAAAGCTTTCCCAACAAATAATGCTTCTAAACTTGAAAATCATGAACTATGGAAGCTAGTTTTAGGTCATGAAGAGTATAGTTTGCCTTATATGGCTTTAGTTTCCTTGATTCATAGGCTACAACTAAACCATCCTACATAATAACTCATCCTAAACCATCTCTTAATGCATCTATTATAATTTCAAAGTGACCATTTGGATTTAGAAACAGTAAAATTGGTGTTAAAGTAAGCCTTTGTTTCATAATCTAAAAGGGTTATTTAGACTTATTAGACCACACAAAATTCTATTATTTTTGCTAAAGAGAGGTAATAGAATTAGCTATATTAGATAAATTTGGTAAAAAATTATTATAGTACCCTACTAAACCCATAAAACTATGCACATCATGAAAAAATTTAGGTTTTATCCCATACATAGTGGCTCTTATCTTAGCTGGATACATTGAAATTCCATCTGCTAAGATAATGTGCCCCATGTACTAAAATCTTATCTAAAATAAATCACACTTTAACAACTTCCCATAAATTTTGTGCTTCTACAATCACTACAATAATAAACATAAGTTCTCAACATGATTTTATTCACTCTTGGAATACATGGGAATATCATCTAAAAATATTAGTACAAACTGATTAGGGTAATATCTAAAAACACTACTTGTGAAATTAATGAATGTTATTGGTGAATTTATTAATCCAAAAGGAAGTAATGTGAACTCATAATACCCATAAAGAGTCCTGAAATTTGTTTTAAGAATATCTTCCTCTCAAATTCTCAACTAATGGTACCCAACATGAAGATCAATCTTTGAAAAGATTATTCCACCATGCATTGGATAAAAAATATCATCAATGTGAGGCAATGGATAACTAATCTTGATCATTTCCTTGTTAATCATGTGGTATTAAATTCACAAATAAAGGTTTTCATCCTTCTTATTAGCAAAGACTATAGGTCTACCACATGGTGAAACACCTAGCTATATCAAACCCTTGGCCAACATCTATTGAATTTATGCATTTAACTCAATTAAATCAATTGTTATCTTACTATAGGGTGCCCTGGGCTACAATATTGACCTTAAAATGATGTTATTGGTGAATTAAAACTTTCTTTTTGGAAGTAACCCTGATAATGTTTTTGGAAATACATCCATAAATTCTTATAGAAAAGGATAGTCCTCCAAAGTGGGTTTCTTAGCATCACCAATTTCATCAATCTTGACTAGAAATGCTTGACATCACTTTCATTGATATTTTTCAACTAAATGGATAAAATTTTCCTAAGTTTTAACTCTATTTTATCTCCTTTTATTTGGGTTTGGTTTCTCAAATCATCCAAACACTTAACCTTTTTAATAAAATAATCAACTTTGTATTTGTGCCTAGAAATCTAATTCAATCCTAGGATCACATCATATGAACCTAGTGGTTCTTCATAAATATCAACAACTATGGTAAATTTTGATAATTTTATTTCATCCTCAATAAGAAAATTTTCAAACTTGACCTTGGACTCATTTATGTACTAAAGTAACTAAGCATTTTCCATAAAACCAAATTTCTTAGATAATTTACTTAGCATTCTAGGACAGATAGAGCATTAAATAGATTATTTATCTATAAAAATATTAATAGGATGGGAGAGGCTTAGACTTTTGTTTGTTGATTATCCAATTTTTCATGAATATGATTCTAAAAAGTTCCTTGCTATGATGTAAAATATTCTTTTTTATCATCAATCTTCTACCAAGAATAATCCTTGGCAGAATGATCTCCCCCACAATTAAAACATCCAATAGGTGGCCCCTTTATATTAGCATGAATAACACCCTTGAATCCCTCTCTAAAATTACCTCTTTGTTTCCTCTTCTTAGAAGCATTTCTAAATCTTACATTCTATCTATTTAACTGGTTCTAGGATTTCCCATTCCATTTCTAGTTATTCTTCTTAAAGGGTATCTTCGAACTTCCAAAGTTCTATTTAAAATTTTATGTAACCTATGTAATTTATTTGAACTCTCACTCCCACTTTATTGCCATCTAAAAGACTTGATTTATAGTGGATGGTCCATGAACATCCACTTCACACCTAATTTGGAGTTTCAAGTCCATAATAAACTTACTAATAGATGAATGTTAATCCTTATAATACTAGGGAACATAATTAAAAATCTTTGTGAACTTTTCCCAATATTCATTAATAGACAAATATCCTTGTTTCAAATTCTATTAATATATGTTTTTTTTATAAAAATACTACTAAGGTAACCATCATGCTGTGAAAAGAGTCACAAACTACTCCCATGTGGTGGTGGTATAATTAAAGTTCATCTCAAACTTCTTATTATCCCACCAAGTTGTTACTTCAACAACCACTTGCTAAGCTCCCCACACAATCTTTATTATCTCAAAATAATTTTGAATCTCAAAAGACTTTTCCATTTTTATGATCCAAGCTTAAACTCCATCACCCAAAACCTTTACATCAAACTTAGGTGGGTTCAATTTATTTATGTCACATGCAAGCTCTACATCTACTTGAGCTCTAGCCACTTGGTGACCTTCCTCATGTCCCCATTCTAGAGGCACTTCATGTTCTTCATTTTTTTCTTTTGGAACTTCTTGTCCATATTCCTCTTCAATTACACTAACTTCGTACTCTATATATGTTATTATGTCTCTAGTTTCATTCATGAGATCATGTATCTGATCATGTTTTATAGCTTGTTATTCTACTAGCTGATTAAGATTAGATTGAGGGATTATATTTTATGTCCCCTCACCAACTGATCTACCATATGCCATTCTACTCACTAAAATTAGGAAAAAATATTTATGTTAGTGGATGCATTAGGTCTGAGTATTAAAACTTCACTTGTATACCATATTTTTACAACCCCACTGGATCAACCAATAATTATGCTAATTTTTTGATCACATAGTATATTTATAAAATAATCTATATTAACTGAATAATAATTATTTGACTGCTAAATGTTTCTAAATAAATAAATGCAATAATATATTAACCCACTAGTTAATAAACTAATCCATCTAATTTTAAAAAATATAATCAAATTAGTAGATAAATATCTCTTAATAAAAGTACACTAGAAAAATTAAGTACAACAAAAATTGATATAATCCACATTTTAGTCATAAATAATCTTACAACCATTGGTATTATAATGTTAGAGAAATTTTCAAATTACATAGACACTATTATGTTGAATAGCCATCAAATAATAAAGTACAACATAGTACAAAGATAAATATACAATATAATGTGTACAAAAGTACAAAATGAGCTTCATATCATCTTAATGATCCATATATATCCTGAGTATAATCCTGACAGAGGGAGAGCATCATCCACATGTTTTATCTCTAAATATAGACCAATGATCTCCCCCACACCTCCCCACTAGGAGTGGACCTACCCTTCATGGAGGGGCATATAATAACAGTACAAATATCAAGAAATCAATAAAAATCCAAGTGTGTACAATAAAAAAAAAGCATTTTGAAATCATGTAGACCATAGATTCCAATCTTATATCTACTATGAAATCAACATACACATGTAAACTAGAAAGTAAAGTAAAATGACAATGTTTCATTTATAATATTACTTTGGCCAAATTTTTCATTATAGAATTCAACTCTAAAAATCTGAGTCAATTTTACTCACACAAAACTCTCTTATAATGAGCCATGACTATCACACCATATCAAGGGATACATATATGAGTTACCCACTAGCATACTC
>JARHVA010004789.1:147500-155000 GCA_037957365.1 Torreya grandis
TTAGCCAAGGGAGAGATTGAGGTATGATAGGTTTACTTTAACAAGGTAAGTATACTCATAGGCCTTTATATTTTGTTAAGTAGATATCGTATAACTAGTGGATTGAATTCTATCTCTTCTTAGATTACTTATATATTTTATTGAATAGAATTATCTTTTCTCATTTATTATATTCCCTATTCTCCCATAATATTTAGTGAGTACTATATTAGCTTGTATGTTTGTTTAGAAGATTAGCTAATCTACATTTATCACATTATAAGAGCTAGTTAGGGTTATTGCATGATGAAATTTGACTAGAGGCCTTATAAACCTCTCCTCTGATATTGTGTAGTGAGATAATGCTTAGTAAAGTTTATCAAATCCATAATTTCTCATGATCTTAATATAACAAAGTATTGCTAAGTAGATTGTTGGTTAATTACGTTATTCAAGCTTAGATATTATTGAGTATGATAAGTTATAGATCTATCATATTTCACTTACATACATTCTATTGAACCTGACATGAATCTAACCATTACATATTTTATAATTTTTATTTACATTTTACTAGATTGAATGTGTTGACCTAATTTAACACTTTGTGCATATATTTTAAAACTCCATTGATCATGTCAATGTAGTTTGGCTCTTTGTGCGTAGGTTTATCAACTTCATTGATCTTATCAACATAGTTTTCCCTTTTTCATGTAGGTTTTTTAGTATCAACTAAATGGATCAAACCAATTTATCCATCCTTTTCTTGAGGTTTCCATGTCTAACTAAATCAACATGTTTGATTTTGTTCATTTCTACATTTCATATTTAACTAACTACATTGATACGATCGATCTAGTTTTATTTTTATTGATATTTATTAGATTTATTTTAACTAGATATATTGACTCAGTTCTATTTATTAATTCTATTTTATGCATATAGAGGATTAAACACTTGCCTAGATGACCAATTTAAAACATCAATTTAGCATCTTCAAGAAAATCTACTACATTGACCTAGTTGATATTGTATTATCTTCCAAGTTCACTCTAACAAGATTAATATTTTTATTCTATCAATTTTTAAATAAATTTATTTTTTCATAGATTAGAATTACAATTTAAATTCAATACTATTTTTACCAAGTTTTTAGTAAATTACTTACATAATCAACTAGATTGACTAGATATATCTAGTCATGTGTCTATTTTATGCCCAAAGAACAAAGTTGATCTACTAGACCTTGTTTATTCTAACCTATTTTTATAAACAAACTATCGATTTCATTTTATTATGTTTGTCTAACTTGATCGATTGGCTCAACCCTATTTTGAGTATTTTACTTTTAAGCTAAAAAAAAAAATCTAACCTATATTTGATAGTAATTAGAACCACTTGAGTTTTCAATTTGATTATTATTTATTTACTTTCTTAAAATATAAAATAAATTTAAAAATATTTAGTTTAGCTATTTATTTTTCACTTTTTTCGGTTTTCCCTAGAAACTATTTACCAATAGTTTTAAAACTACTTGGCTACTATCATGAAGGGCTTTGAAATTTTTTATTTACGGTCCTTTTTCATCATTTACAAATATCATCATGTGAGGCGCCTACCTAATAATTTTATCCATAGTATAGAGATAAACATAGTCTTTATTTTCCACGTACTTCATGCTATTTCAGAAATGTCTAGGATTTCATTTGTATTGAACCTTGGGAATCTATCCATTTATTTGATTATGTGGTGAAATTGTTAGTGGTTATCACTAAGAAGCTAATTTTATATTACCCTTTAGATTAGGTTTAGTGTGATATGGGAAATGGAACTGCTTCTATAGTTAGCACTCTAAAATATTGGTCTAACAATATCCAATAGATAAGTATCTTTGGAAGCCTACACTATCAATAGTAAATTATAGTACATATTCTTAATAGTATTTTTAAACAAGTACTTAACATTTAAATTACCATTTTATTGCTTGTTGTTTATTATTCTATGTTTTATTTTAGACTCTATTAGCTAGCATTGATATAAGTTATGTGTTGTACATTTCAACTAGATCGACTGGCTCAACCTAGTTGCATGCGTGTTTAAACTCTATTTTATATATTTAGAACTAATCATATAAAATCATACCAGTAAATTTTTTTACTAGAATACATAACTTAGTTAAATATCTTGACCTGGTCTATTGACACAACATTTTATTTTCCTATTTTTCTAACCATAATGACCATTTTGACCTAATTTGTTAGAAATTATTATATTTTATTATTTTTCCAAAATAGTTGACTAACTTGACCAAGTCTAGTTAGATACTATTTTGTTTTCTTACTTTCCCAAATAGGTCAACTAGTTTGACTTATTCTAATTCCATCTTTTTATCTTATCCTGATATCCTAACTAGATTAACAAGATAAATTTAGTATGTTAGCCAACTTATTTTATCTTCAACATTGTATTTATCAACCTAGTTGATTTCATACCTTCTTGTTGACTTAGTTCATTTCTAAAATATGTGATATTTTCTCATTAAAAGAAAAACTACGACTTGGTTGACTATGTACCTTCTGATCAACACATTATGTTTTATGATCTATGTATGACTTGGTTGACTTAGTCCAATTAGTGCTCATTTTAGTTTTATTAAAAAAAATCCTAGTAACTATATGAACCATTATTAGCTTTATTACCACTTTATTTTGGATCATGAAGTCACCTATAAGGATCTTGATTGATAACCTTAACCCATCTATAAGATGCATGGGTTGTTGTTTTCTACCCACCCTATCCACCCAAGAGGATATATCTCATGGTGAACTTATTACCATCCTTCATTTAAATATATCAACTATAACATGGTTAAAATTATCCAAATTTATGATTTATATGAATCTAACCCATTTCACACATCTCAAGATAATACCCTATCTAAACTTCGTTATTATACAATTGGAATAATAGATGCCATCATAACAAATAATCCCATAGGAAACATTACTATACCTAATTATGGTAATTTTCCTCCTCCAAACAATAATAATACAAATATTAGTAACCAAAATAGACCAATTGGTACCACTCAATTTTTCGCTCAAATGGTTCAACAAATGATTGTTATGCAAACAAATAATGATTCCCAAATGATGAAAATGCAATATCACATATTACAACTTATTAATCAACCTCCTATTATCATGTCTCAAAATAATCAACATTTTATCCCTCCTCCTCTTAGATATCCAAATAAAAATATCATTCCACAACCCTTTATGCATAACACGATGCTTCAAAACCTTCAAAACCAAAATTTAGATCCTTTCAAATATCCATTGATATTGTAAATATATGTCCAACTATTAAATATGATGGAACTAAAGACCATGCTTCTTTTCTTAGATCATTTGGTAATCTCTACAAAGAATGGGTTCATATAAATACTTTTTCTACTACCAAAATCTTAGTGAAAACATTCAAGGATATGTTTTATAATGTTATAATCAATTAACTAAACATTTTATCTCAAAATTATAATTTTTGGTCAATGATTTAATTAAATAATTTAAATAAAATGATCTTCTAAAAAATTGTCATAGTCATTGCATCAATGGTAGAAATCACCCTTAGAATCAACTCATGATGTCATCAAACAATGAAATTCATTAGCTCATTAAAAAAATACCAACATGAATGATGATAATCTCTCTAAAATTTTCATCACTATTTTAACACCTTCTATTCAATATAAGTTTATAATGTCTTCTCTACAAACTTTAAATGAAGCCTTTGATCAAGCTAAAAGACAAGATTTCCTTATGAAACAATTTGAGCCAACTCATATCTCAACTGAGGAATCTTTCCATACCTCAACTAATGTAATTAAAAGTGCCAATCCTCAAAAAAAATCAAGGGTAACTAAAATTAAAATTAAATTTTTTTCCACCCACCATTAATAGTATAAAAAATGAAGCAATTATTATCTCCATCTAAACCCTTGACCTATAACAATAACACCCCCTATAATGGTTCAATCCTAATAAATTTAGTTTTTGTCATGATGATATTTGTCATTATGATGAAATATGTTATGAAATTATTAAAATTTCAATTTCCTTCATGTTAGGTTACACATTTGACCATGATTCTATCATCAAATTATGTCGTCATGATTATGTCAAAGCTTATCAAAATAAATAGATTACTAAACCCATACCTTTAAAACCTCAAAATTCCTCTTCTACTTATAACATACAACATTCAAATGACAATATATGTGCAATTGATGTTGATTATAATTAATATTACACAAACTCTTAAAATGTGAATGAACCTAAATTTAAATATAGATGCAAACATGTTCACAAGGATCTTGTCAAAAAACCAAAAAATCCTCTAATGATGAGCAATTACTTAAAGATACTACAACTATTGTATCCACATCTTCTTAAATGAAATGATGAATAAAATACACAACCATAAACCCAACCTAACTCTCCTATACCTATAAAAAATATCATACCTCATGTTGATTCTTCAACCTCTAAATCACAATATAAGTTTTTGAAAGAACTTAATTCAATGCCTTGCAGAATTTCCCTTATGTAATTAGTTTAAACTTATCCCTATCATTTTAAATTCCTTATGAAATAATTAAAAAACATTTAATAACCACAATCTCTTGATTTTGAAATGCCTTCCAATGATTTTCCACTTACATAAATCCACACAATTGAAAAAATTTCCACATATTTAAAATTATCAATAGAATTTATTGAAGAGGATATGATTAATGATGAGATTTTTTTTAGCAAATGATCTAAATATATTTATTAAAATAGTAATTTAAAAAATCATTCAAAAAGTGTTAGTATATGAAGGATCAAGAATTAATTCCACCTCTCTTTGGTTATTTTAACAAATAAGATACACCAAATAAAATATTAAACAAACATGCCTTACATGTAGAGGATTTGATAAAATAAATCAAAAACCACTTGGTTGCACTTAGATCCCACTTATTATTTGACCCAAAACAAATCACACTAAGCTCATGGTTCTTGATCTACCCTTATCTTAAATACTAGTCCTTGGTCACCCATGGATACATCATATATGCATAATTTATTATTAAAGTATTTAATGCATCAAATTCATACATGAATCTGATACTAATCCATTGAGTATTGAAATACCAAATCCTAAATCTCAATATCATATTCAAACTATTTTTAATATCAGCAATCTACCTTTACCTAAATTTGTTAACATGTATTTTGATCTACAATTTACTCTCACTGATTCAGATGATGATGAACCAAATGAATTAAAAAATACTTGAAATACCACTCATCTATCTCCTTATATAATGAAATGGATTCCTTCTTACCATTCCTTTACTTGATCATACTATTGATACTACCCCCACATTCAATGTATATGAAGCCTCTTACATAGAAGATGATTTCATTTGTAATGAATATTGAGTGGAAGAAACATTTCAATATCCTTTAACTAGGTCTCCTCTCAAATTTAGAAACATAGGTTTTTCCACCACTAAGTCTCCTACAAAAAATAATGCATATAGTATTTCTCACATATACAATTATAATTATATCATGGTTCAAGCCCAATCACAAGATTTAGATGTACAACATTATCATAAAACATTAGCAAAAATGCATGCCTTCAACTATGATGCCCATGTCATCCTTATCTCATGTAATAATAAATCAAAACATGAAGGTTATGTACACCCTATCAATCCACCAATAATACACATTCTATGGGTAATTTAATAAATCATGAATTTGGAATTATATAAACCATCTATACAACCCACTCTACCAACCATTAATATTATTTCCCCTTCTTTTGATCATACTAATCAATCTACACTATCACCATATAAAACTATCCAACCAAACTCAATTGAGACAAATCTTAATTAGTTATCATCTGAAATCCCATCCATTGAATAAACTAATATATTTACCATAGACCTTGTTGATTTATCTCAACCAGATCTCCCCAACACAAAATATTTATCCGCCATGTCACCTAAAATTACCTTATATGCTATGGCAATTGAAGTAAGACAAATACATTATAAATACAATAGAAAAGGTAATAAAATCTTTGATATTGAATTATATGTCAAATATTATTGAACTTTACCAATGCTTTTTAATGAGGAATCTATCCTAGAACTCCTCCATGCTAGATAACCTCAACTTCTATGCCAACATAATAAGCTTGGTAAATTTCAGCAAAATATTCCTTATTTTAATAATTTTATTGATAGTGTATACCCTACAACAAATCCTATATCTTCCTCCTTATCCATATCATTTCCAAGATGGAAATGTAATTCTTATCAAAGAAATGAAAAAAGTAGAATATGGTACACCTACATGTCCTCAACCAATTACCATATCTAAAGAACTTAATCTTAAATAACATGATAATTTTAGCCTCTTCTTTGAAAAATATAGTGAAAATTTTACTTGGTCATATGAAGACATGTTGGGAATTGATCCTAGTATTGTTTTTCATAAAATAATCACTAACACAGATTCCAAACCTGTATGATAAAAGTAATGAAAATTTCCTCCAAAGATTTATACATTATGTCTTAAGGAAATCATTAAAATTTTGGATGCTAAATTCATTAAAATTTTAGATTACTTATAATGTGTCTCAAACATTATCCCTATTTGCAAAAATGTAACCTTGGTTATTATCATATCCATCAACTTTTGTAACTAAAATTTAGCATGTCAAAAAAAATCCCCTTACCATCAATAGATGTCATCATCGACTCCACTGTTAGTTATAAATTGTCATCACTAAAGGATGATTTCTTAGGATATAAACAAATTCATATATCTCCTGAGGAACAACATAAAACAACATTTACCATAGAATGGATCAACTATTTTCTATATTAAAATGCCTTTCGGTATTAAAAATGTTGAAGCTACTTATCAACATGAAATGACACATATATGTCATGATATTATTCATAAAATTGTTAAAAACTATGTCAATGACCTCATTTACAAATTTAAACATCATCATACTCATCTTCATTATTTAGTTATCATATTTTATTGACTCATGAAATACAAAGTTAGACTTAACCCCTTCAAATGTGTGTTCAATGTTAATTTTTGTAAATTACTAAGTTTTCTAGTATCCTGTTAGGGCATTGATGTCGATATAACTAAAATTAAATATATTATCAACATGCCTATTCCTAACTCTATTATAGATATATGAACATACCTTTCAAAAATTTGGGAAATTCACAATTTTTTCCAAAAATGGCTTATCATATCTACTCCATTAATTCCTTTCTCAAAAAGGGTAATTCCTTATAATGGATAGATTCATTCAAATAATGATTATATAGAATGACATAGTCCTTTCTTCATCTTCTTGATCTTTTCCCACCTTCAAATGATCATCCATTAATTAAATATTTACCATACCCCATATTAGTTGGAGAAATGCTCA
>JARHVA010004789.1:160000-225000 GCA_037957365.1 Torreya grandis
TTAGTTTAAACTTATTATTTATCACCTTATCTTACCAATTATCTAATTGACTTATTCAGTTATGTAAATTTCATTTTTTTTTAATTTTCTTATGATTGTTTGTTTTTGCTCTTTAGTTTTATATCATTAGTCTTTGTCCAAAGTAGTTAATTCTCCCTCCATTATTAATACTAAAAATATAGAAGACAACCATTCAACAATAAAGGTAATCTAATGTATGTATATGATACTTTTGAATTATTTGAATTATTTTTTTATTATCATTTTAATTTATGATTTGTACTATAATTTAGTAGCTCAATATTGTGTATTGTTATGTTCTTTCTCAAAGTACCATCCCATGGTACAACTATGTGACATGTGATGAGCTTCAAGTGGGTTATATGTGTACACACAATATTTTTAAATTTATCATTTACTGATGATTTCTCTCTTGTATGAAACTTTTGAGTCTCAATCTCTCTGAGTACATGCCTTAAAGAGTATATCAGGAAAGGTGTTGCAATACCTTTGGTGCTTTGCATGATTTTTGGCCCCTAGACCATTATATAAAACCACTATAAGCTACCCTCATCTAATTCCCTAAGCAATAAAAAACTACTTATACACTCTTATTAGCATTCACCATCCAATATAACCCATACCTAAGCAAACATACATTTTGATCATTTTTATAGTATGTCAACCCAGTCAACCTTATTTGGAATCTAATTCACATTAAAAAACTATGTTAGCCCAAGTTAACCTAGTTCGAGGCCTAACAACTTTATTTCACACCAAATAAGATCAATCCAAATAAATTTTTTGGTTAAATTATTGAGAGGGTTCAATATTAATACATGCCTATAAATACCCTTTCACTTCATTTATAAATATAGGATAATTCAATTCTACATCATTATAGCTCAAAAATATACTTATATTATCATTTTGAGATCTCATTACTCAGAGTTTTCCCTTAGAGTAGTATAACTTATCATGTGGATGTCTTGGATGCATAAGAGAAATATTGTAGCTGAGATATGATCTATCCTTATGATCCATAACAAATTTTTCAAATAACCATTGGCCAAGGGATAGATTGAGGCATTCCATGTTCACTTCAACAAGTAATTATACTCCTATCCATTCATATTTAGAATGTATTTTTTTCTAACTAATGGATTGAATTGTATATTTCTTTGCTTAAATTAATTCTATATTATCTTGAAAGAATTATCTTTGCTCTATATTGTCTTAATTAGAATTATCTTTGCTTGTTTATTATATTCCTCATTTATGCCACAATCTTTAGTGAGCACTAGATTAGCTTTTATGTTCATTTTCTTTATTAGTTTGTATGTTTGTTTAGTATATTAGCTAATTTACATTTATCACATTATAAGACCTAGCTAAGGTTATTACATGATGACATTTGAATAGAGGCCTTCGAAACCTCTCTTATGCTATTGTGTAGTGAGACACACCTTAGTTAGGTTTGATAGATCCATAATTAGTCATCATCATGATATAAAAAAGTATTTTTAAGTAGATTTTTAGTTTATTACCTTCTATGATCTTGGATATTATCAAGTAGGATAAGTTGCAGATACTTCTTATTTCTCTTACATATAGAAGGATTGTTGTTCTAGGTTCTAGGCACCACTTAATTTAGATCATTGACTAAACACCCAGACTTTTCATATTCATGTTACCAATACTTTAGTTGTATATTTAACCCTAACTTATTGAATATTGCTAAGAAACATTTCTATATTGGGTTGTGGTTTACATACTTGAACTCAAGAGTACAACATTCTTTCATTCAACACTTTAAATGGATGCAAAATGTGGATTTTGTTTTTATGTCAGGATATCATAGTGTGGTATTAGTGATAATTTTACTAGATAAAAGAAAGGAAATATTATGCCAATATACATTAAAACATGGAAAAAGTTATATACAAGTACACACATTTGTATGTGATATATAACATATTATTCATACGTGAGAAAATGCTATTTGTTTTTGAAAAAAATAATCCCTTTTATTTGGATTACCTCCAAGATATAAATTTGATGGAATACTACATTTTGATATAAACATATTAACACACTAATGTACATTGTTATATCATGTGGGGTTGCACCCAAATTGCATCGCTCTTTGGAAACATATACAAGAACAGTTAACATGTTTGACTAAGTTAATAATCTTGATACTATTACATAATTTGTATTTGTTACAACAAGTCATATATACAAACCTAATGAAATTTGGTTAGATTTCATAGTGACAGATGAAACCATTTTAAAGTAAAAAAGTGATTGTTACAAATTATAATATATTATTGACTAAGTTGGATATTTATATATAATTTTAATAATTTTATAGTTGATAATTGGAGTTGTTTTTGTATTTATAATCAAAATAATTTTTTTTACATATAAATAACTTTGTCAACCTATTAAGTTGAATAATTAATCTATAACTAATGAGTTAGTATTTACACTCAATTTTTATTAACATCTTTTAAAATGATGACATTAGTATACAATTTAACTCAATTTTTACTCTCATCTTGATCTTTTTTTGATAAAATATAAATTATAGCCTCTCTGTATAAAATATATCATAGAATAGTCATTAGGATTGGTCATCCACATCACTATTCTCATGTTATACAATAATATTAATTAATAATAATATTGATAGATTGAGAATGACATTGTATCTCATTCACATGTTACACTATAGTTTCTTATCAAAATATGTGTTCAATGAGATCCATGTTTCTTATTTTTATTATGTCACATCACTCTAATGCATATCCATTTTTAGTGTTAATGAGATTCTTTAATGGAGTTTTTAACATATTAAAGGAAAAATTATGGAAGATTACAGTCATATCATGACATCAGACATCCACAAAAATATAATATGGAATATGTTATACTTCAAGTCATCCAATGGACATGGACATGGTGATTTCATAGGTGTATTATTGTTTTAAGGGGTTGATTGAGTGGGGATTTCTAAGGTGTAAAATTCTCTAATTGTATGAAATTACATGTGGTAATATTTGAATAGATCAAGGATCCAAGAACTCTAAAAGCTATTATTGGATAATGTCTCTTAGGGATCTAGAAACTATGAAAAATCTAGGTGTATCAGTATACATGGTGAGTTATAATTCAATCAGGCATACTGACACTATGGTAGATCTAATAGCTCCAAGACCTATGAATGGAGGGATATTTACTTATCAAAATTATCCTTTAGAAAGGGCCTATATGGAATCTAGGACT
Organism: Torreya grandis; assembly: GCA_037957365.1. Lineage (NCBI taxonomy): Eukaryota > Viridiplantae > Streptophyta > Pinopsida > Cupressales > Taxaceae > Torreya > Torreya grandis. Next base: position 163,289 of record JARHVA010004789.1, read on the forward strand.
GAGACTATGGGACCTAACTATGTTCTAGATTTTCTATGAATCAAAAACTTTTAAAAAACATAGTGGAACTCATCTCTTAAAAACTGATAGCCCATGAATGATACTAAAACATAAACAAATGAGGATTTATCAAAACTATTGAAAAACTTAGAGAGTGTAATATGGAATACGCTTGAGATTTTTGAATTGGATGAAGTTCTTGCTAGTCTCAATAAAAGGGGGAAAATATTTTTTTGCCTTGTTGGGGCCTCTTTTTATTCTACAAAAAGGAACATATTGATCATAACAAGAACATTGTTAATTAATAATCCAATATTTCTATTTTATGTGGAATGGGCACATTTATCTTATACACAAGTGAAGACTATTGGATTATTAATTGATAACATTCCTATCTAATATTTATAATGTTCCCATTATACACAAATTAAGCCAAGATAGGTGAGTCAAGGAAATATGTTAGGCATTTGAGGCTAGACACCTAAATAAAAAAGGTAAGTTGATTGGATACACCTCCCTTAATAACAAGATTAATCTATCAAATATAAGTAATGAGAATCACCAAGTGGATCATTAATTAGCCATAAAATCATACATGTGAAACATCAAAATATAAATTAATCAATGGGGAGTCAAATAATTTGAGAGGATGGACAAGATGAATAATTTAAATACTAAGAACATTTCAAACCTAATGCAACAAGTGGTATCATCTTGAAAATTTAGCCTGATCATGTCCATGCCCCATATTGTGAGTAACTACGAATAAGGATTTAAAAGATGTGAAAAATATAAAGACCAATTGTGAATAATTGTGAATACCAATGGAGAAATGTGAAAATTTAAAAATAAATCCATAGTCTTATGCTCACTTAATAATACACTATATAAGGATATTATTGCTTACGAAGGTAAGAAGCCAATATATTCTTATAGACTTCTATAGAATGGGAACATGCCCATTCTACATGTCAAGATAGTTATTTTTTGAGATGGTAACATGGTTTTACTGGGGAGTTCACCTGTATAAATATATTAATAACTTAATACATTTGATATAGAGTATATTAGAGGAATTTAATATCAAGGAGGAAGATAGAAGAAGGTATGCAATAGTAGACTCAATAAAAATATTACATTGATTAGATGGTTTAAATTTTCTTTTCTTTCTTAGATACTATTACATATTATAAGTATAGGAATAACTTCATTTGAGAGTAAAATTCACTTGGTTTGTCCTTAATTATAAGAATCTAGGCAACCTCTTAAGCAAATATAACATGCATGTTGTAATTCATGAAAGTTGATCCATTATCAATTGTGAGATAGAGAGAATGATTTGGATTGAAGGTATACTTGGAGGGTGAAAATCATGATAAATCATCTATAAATTTTTATCAATAAGGAAAACATATTTTTTTCTTAGTTCCTTTCATTTCATAACTTCCAACCATCAAATGGACACCTAACAAGGTTCTATATTTATCTGATGTTGAGAATTAGAATTCATAGGAACTTTACACTTGACATTAATAGCCTTAAGATTAGAAAATCATCCCAATGATTTGTCTAGCTTAGCCTTAATGGATTGAAGGTGAGATAAAATTGAGGGGGATATGTCATGATCACATTTCCTTTTGATAACATTTGATCTTAGGTTGGTTTTTAAGGCCCTCTCAAAGTCATTTGTTGTCCTCCTTCCATATCTCAATGGGACTTCCTTTAAATTTTTACTAGATTGTTAGAACTCATAAATCACCTTAATTTATTTGTTTCCAAATAAATTTTGTTCTTATCCAATAGTATGGATTATAATGAATCAGAGAGTGCTAAGTGCTGACATAATTAGGGAAAGAGTAATCATCATGCCATGGCTCAGCTTCTTTTTTATGAAGGGTTGGTTGATTGTTACAATAAAGACTATAAACACTCAATAAATAAATATTTTGGGAATATATAACCATAAAATTATTTTAAAATATCTATGATATATGGTTAAGTGTGAGGATCATAATGAGGGAGATATGACATGTTTTCAATTGTGAAGGAAGATTGACATGTTTTAGAGTTGAAGGAGCTTGATAGTTTTGAAATTATTTAAGATGAATATTTTAATAGAGAATATATGAGGGAAATAATTGTATGTTAGGTGTTTTAATATCAAAAAATATGTATATTAGTACCTTGTTAGTCCAAAAGACAAAATATCAAGCATAACAATAGACTAGGACTAAACACTCTTGCCTAATAACTAAGGAGAGCATAACACAATAAAAAAGATCACAAACTATAGATAAAGATAATACAAATTTATTAACTACTTTTTTGAATTTGATGTTTAATTTTTGACATAAGGATGTTCATGCTTAACTTATGACAATTTGAGTCTTCTATTAATGATCTTCCATGGGGGTAGTATCTATCTAATGGTAACTTGTGGCTTCATTTGAAGCTTGGCATAAATTGGGAATTATAGCATTGCTCTCAAATTCTTCAAGAAGGTATTCTAGTAGAATAATCTTACAAACAAAATTTTGTTAGCATATGGTGTTTTCAATTGTATTTATAGCTCAAATCACTCACTCTAACCCTTGGGAGGTTTGGTTAAATTCTAACTTTGATTGAATATAAATTAACTTAGGTTGAGTCAATCTAACCCTAGGTTAGGTCAAAACACTCATGAGATATTGACACCTCATTTTCAGATATTTTTGAGGAAAGAAAACTCAATTTAGATATTTTTCAAGTGTGACTCATATTTTTAGAATATTTAGGAGATAATAAATCACATTGTTATCTCCATTAACCTTTTGACTTTATACTTAGCTAAAAATTCATTTTTTGGTAAATGAAATTAACTAATTTGATTTGGAATTTTTGCTTAGGTAAGTTAATTAATAGTAATAATGTAATTAGTATTTCTTAATGCTTTTATATTTTCTTAATTGTTTTAAATGTTATTAATTAATAGCTTGACAGGCCAAACATATCAAATTTCTAGGTCATAATTGACTAGGGTTAAAACTAAACTACATTTTTGGTGCATATCAGATAATATACCAAATAATCAATCCTCATCATGTTTCTAGGAAACTAAATCCATTACATGAATGAATTTAGACAATTTAGTTGATTTCTAGGCTTGAATTATGTTATTTACTAGAAATCAAACTGAATCTCGGTTTAGGCATGAAATTAGCCAAAACTATGTATCTTCAATTTTCTCCTATTTAAGATGGCATTGTGAGACATAGGTATAATATCTTTCAAATAATACAAAATTTATTAATTAAAATGGTTCATGCCTAAAAGGGAAATCAATAATCCCTTAATGCCCCATTGAGGGAGCAAGTAGCAAAATAGAATCATCAAATGTTCCTTTGAAATGAGTAAAATGAAATGATCACATTGTAATGGGAGTGGGATTACTAAATTTCTTAAAGATTATTATAAATAGTAATTTTTGTAGAGTCATTGATTTTCCAAAAGGTATTTATAATTAGTAACATAGGGTGTGACACTAGTTTTCCCAAGGGTAGTTATAAGCAATGACATGGACAGTTTCCCTAATAGGGTAGAGGGATGGATATTAATTTACACAAATCTGGTTATAATTATTAAAAAATGGGAAAAAATTATTTTCCCAAAGGTGGTTATAACCAGGAATAATAAATGGGAAAATTTGATTTGCCCAAAGGCAGTTATAATTAGGAATAGAATCTAGGAAACACTAATTTGCCCAAAGGTAGTTATAATTCAGAATGGAATCAGAAACACTAATTTAACCAAAGTTGGTTATAATTAATTATTAAATGGGAAACATTAATTTTCCCAAAGGTGGTTATAATCAAGAATGAAATGAGAGATACTGATTTGTCTAAAAGTGATTATACTCAGGGATACAAGCATTTTCCCTAGAAGGGCGAGTGGAGCAATTAAAAATAATGATTTTCCCAAAGGTGGTTATAATAATTCACACTTTCACATCAAGTGATTAAAAATGAGAATTCCTTAGAAAGGCAAGATATATAATTGATCAATAAAAAATGAATTTACTATAACAGGGTAAATTGTCAAGGGTAGCTTAGGCAAAAAAATCTATAAAATAGATTTACAATGAGATAACAATGGATAAAAACACATTTTTATCCTAAATGTGAATTTGATGACGCAAATTCAAATAAACATGGTATATAGTTTGAAAAATCATGTTATTAGATGAGTTGTAAGGGATGCCAAAAAATATGGTTTTGTTATAATATGGTCAAAAAATAAGGTGTGTAGGATCAAATGGTGCACAAAATAGACCATAGATGTGAAAAATACACTTCCTAAAGTGTGAAAAATTAATTATAGGCCCTAGGGGTAAAAATTCAAATTTTTAGCTATATATTCACCCTTAAGGTGAAACAAAAACATTTTCACCCTAGCCTTTTAATAAATTTATCTTTGTTTTCCTATGCAAAATATTAAGAGAAAATGGCCCACAAAAGAGCTCGATGATATGTATCAAAGTGAGTGAGGAAGCATATATAGCCACCACATGATGGGCCACTACTAAGTAACCCTAACTTAGACATTAAATATCATTAATTAGTATTTTATGCAATTGGGAAGGTGAAAATTTATGGAGTCACCAGTTGTGTGGTACAACAAATAGTAGCTTTGCCAAGGAAATTGATGACTTTGAATGAAGTCACCATTTCTACAAACGGTAACAATGCCAAAAATTGGTAGAAATAATTGAAATGGTGATTTTACCCATTTTTGTTGAAGTCACTATTTTTGTGAAAATAAAAATAGTGTTTTACCCTAAAAATGTGTAAAATCACCTAAACAGTGGCTTTGACATTGAGAAAATAATGACTTTGCTCTAGGAGCCAAAAATAACTAATTTTGAGGACATCAAAGGGGTATAACTACTAGAAGAGGGTTAATTGGATTGAGTAGGCTAGGATTAGGATATATTAGAAGTATGTAGTTAGGCTAACACTATTTTTTTTCATTTTAGGAGTGATTGGTTGTGCTTACTTGTCATGAGAGATGATCCCATTATTTGTAGACCCCATAGATATAGACTTAGGGTATGGTGGGTTTCCTATAGATGTTAGACCTACATGATGTGGCATGGATGCCATTAATATAGGTTGATAAATATTTTATGAATGCTCTAATGGAACATTGGCATAGTGAGATGTCAATCTTTCACTTGCTAATGGGAAAGGCCACTAGCACACTCAAGTATACATGGTGTATCCTTAAGCTACAATGCATGGGTTATGCTTATTTTGGACACCATTAAAACAATAGAAGAAGGTTATTAATGATATATACAACTATTAGGGTATCCACATGGTTAATGGGAAGGTCGATATAGAATTGATTAACACCTACACTTATATTCGACCAAATGATCTTCCTATTATAGATCCTTTACCACCAACCCTAATTGATTGAAAGGTTGTTTCATTCATGGCCATTTTTATTACAATATTATTGATGGATAAGAGTGATCAATACTTCTATATGGGCTTAGGTTGTGTTTTTAGGAGCATACTAAAGGACTTGACATAATTTGCCTTGGGACCAAATATTCTAGCTCAATTGTACAAAGTTTTTCACCTTATAGCATACTATGGTGGATGTAGTATTTTAGCCCACACATTTATCATGGTATGGGGCTAGGATCATATCATGATTGAGTGACCAGTTGGGATGCATAGGGTGAAGGATCCTAAGGATCTAGTAGCTTATGGTTGGGGTCAATTAGGAGCAAACAACTATGGGTGTATAAGAGACACCCCTATTTATCATTATATGTTTGATGATATGACTCAATAATTCTTAATTTAGACATTGTACCTCAGCTATCAATTTTAGTGGTCTAGGGTTGGACAATACATGGACTTTATAACCACCCTATGTTTTATTACTAGGATATGATCCCATATTATAGAGTATCACTTAGATTAGGTACTCAAGCAGTTTGGTTATACATAGGATGTTCTTAAGGGATGAGGTGGTTTGCACATGTGACATAAGAGATCAACTTGGATACTATTATGATCCCGAGGAGAGAGGTCATAGTGTTCTACATTATCATACGATGGGTTTTTTTGACCTATGTATGAAGAGTTATGGATACAAGGGTCACTTCATATTTTATACATTAGTGGGTATAGGTGTGTTGTTTGAGGCTAAAAACTCTAGTACCAACAAGGGGTTAGGTTCCTATGGATATCATGGAGATGGCGGTTGAGACCTTGATAAATGACAATGACACTAATGGCTTTCATCATCTACTTCATTTAATCAACTTTCTATTGATGTCATATTTAACCAACGTTGTGTCTAAAGCTATATGAAACAAGAGGAATCATAGTGATTTAGTAATTGAATGGAGGTATTTGTATATTTTTTTTGTTTTGGGTGGTTTTTAATGTCTTAAGGATTTCTTGGTTAAAACATTATTGGAATAAAACTATGCAAATCTGCTAGAAATAAACACACTTTGTAGAAATGAAATAGATTACTAGAAATAAACACACATTGTAGAAATGAAATTGATTGATGGAAACAAACACACATTGTAGAAATGAAATTGATTGTTGGAAACAAACACATGTTACAAAAATGAAATAGATTGCTAAAATAAAACACACATTGTAGAAATGAAAATTTAATCTAAAATGCCTGCAGGAATAAATTTACAACAAATCTTAACTTTAAAGAGTTGGAAGCATTTGTAAATTTAATAGAGTTACCTATTTACTTTTGCAAATAGAAATATAAATACTGAAAAAAATGAAGATCCTAGTTCTTTGGAGGAGTGGGACCTTACTTCACCTAGAACATGATTTGAACAATTTAATTTGCTTTCAAAATAGAAATGGCTATTTCATTGATAAAATGTTCTATATTACAAATGTACTAATCTATCCTTTATCTCTCTATTCTTTAATGATTTTCTCTATCTTTTATATTCTATATCTATCTCTCTTTTACTAAATTCCTAGGTCTATATATATAGATGCTTTGATGGCTGTAACTATTTCATAGATATGATGGAACTAAATCATGCCTAGAATAGATGTTGAATCAAGATGTGGCTAGATGTCCAATTGTGCGATAAATGTCTTGATTCTGCAAGTTTAGAAAATTAGGAATCTATTCCTGATTTAATGGGATCATTGATCCAATAGATCATTGGCTATTTGGAATAGATCCTCATTAGTTCAATATCTAACCACAAAAGTTTTAGAGCTTATCTATAAGAGTACTGGAGCCAAATATAGAGTTTTGGAGCTAAGTCTAAAAATATGACAACTTGAAATAGTATGGTGGAGTTTCAGAACTAACTATGATGGTTCTACGATAGATTTTGTAGGTTTCAGAACTAACTGAATTGAATCCAATGCTTCCAAAAACATGAAATCCACTTCATATTTGTTATTTAGCTTGATGATGCCCTGTTTTATTACAAAACTAGAATTTTCCAACACACTTGTTAGGAATTACAAGTCTTTTAAAATGTTATAATCACAATCAACAAAAGATGGATAATCACATCCTAACTCATCTCAGATCAAAATAAAAGTTACAAAATGAAATCAAACTTAATAGAAAGAGAGTAAGATGAGGTCATTTATTATACATTTATTGGGCATATCCTAGCCTCATCACTTCCCCCATACTTAAATGTTTGTAAGTCCCTTTACAAACTTCACTCTTCAAATTCAAGATTATATATCCTACATTCCATTTGATTGCTCAGATCAAATGGCTGGAACTGAATATCCCAATGCTTTGACTTAGAAGTACTATACCCTACTTCTTCTTCTACTTTTCTTTTCCATTCCTCAAATTGAGTGGGATGTTGAGGTTCTCTATTTTTCCAAGGAGATATGGGGTTGAGAAGTAGAGGTGGCCTTGTCTACATTCTTATCCATATGCTCAGGGGAGTTTCATTGATCCATGGAATTATTGTGCATAAAGCTTTTACCCTTTCTAAACTCCAAATCAAATTTTAAGAGGATATTACTTCCCTTATTTTCAATGCCACTAAGATAAATTCCCATATTTTTAAACATGCATCATAGATATTATCAAAATTTTCCCTTTCGTAAGAGGTGAAGACATCCATGCTTTGCTGTAAACTGAAAAGATAAGGAGACATTGAGAAAATAATGACTTTACTCTAGGAGCCAAAAGTAACTGATTTTGAGGACATCAAAGGGTATAACTACTGCAAGATAATTAATTAGATTGAGTAGGCTAGGATTACGATATATTAGAAGTATGTAGTTAGGTTAACACAATTTTTTTATTTTAGGAGTGATTGGTTGTGCTTACTTGTCATGAGAGATGATCCCATTATCTGTAGACCCCATAGATATAGACTTAGGGTATGATGGATTTCCTGTAGATGCTAGACTTACATGATGTGGCATGGATGCCATTAATCTAGGTTGATAAATATTTTATGAATGATCTAATGGAATATTGGCATAGTGAGATGTCAATCTTTCACTTGCTAACTGGAAAGGCCACTGACACACTCAAGTATACATGGCGTATCCTTAAGCTATAATGCATGGGTGATATTTTTTTTGGACACTACTAACACAATAGAAGAAGGTTCTTAATGATATATACAACTATTAGGGTATCCACATGGTTAATGGGAAGGTTGATATAGACTTGATTAAGACCTAAACTTAGATTCGACCAGATGATCTTCCTATTATGGATCCTTTACCACCAACCCTAATTGATCAAGAGGTTGTTTTATTCATGGCCATTTTTAGTAGAATATTATTGATGCATAAGAGTGATCAATACTTATATGTGGGCCTAGGTTGTGTTTTTAGGAGAATATTAGAGGATTTGACATAATTTGCCTAGGGACCAACTATTCTATCTCAATTGTACAAAGTTTTTCACCTTATAGCGTACTATGGTGGATGTAGTATTATAGCCCACACATTTATCATGGTATGGGGCTAAGATCATATCATGATCGAGTGACCAGTTGGGATGCATAGGGTGAAGGATCCTAAGGATCTAGTAGCTTATGGTTGGGATCAATTAGGAGCCAACAAGTATGGTTGTATAAGAGACACCCCTTTTTATCATTAGATGTTTGATTATATGACACCATAATTCTTAATTCAGACATTGTACCTCACCTATCAGTTTTAGTGGTCTAGGGATGGACAATACATGGACTTTATGACCACCATATGTTTTATTACTAGGATATGATCCCATATTATAGAGTATCATTTAGATCAGGTACTCAAGTAGTTTGGTTGTACATAGGATGTTCTTAAGGGATGAGGTGGTTTGCACATGTGACATAAGAGATCAACTTGGATACTATTGTGATCCTGAGGAGAGAGGTCATAGTGATCTACATTATCATACGATGGGTTTTTTGGACCTATGTAAGAAGAGTTGTGGATACAAGGGTCACTCCATATTTTATGCATTAGTGGGTATAGGTGTGTTGTTCGAGGCTAAAAATTCTAGTACCAATAAGGGGTCAGGTTCCTATGGATATCCAGGAGATGGAGGTTGAGACCTTGATAAATGACAATGACACCTATCAACAAAATGAGTTTAGGGATGATGATGATGGATGGGATATAGGAGATAGTAGGGAGTATGGAGATGATATGGGGTTAGAAGTGATGATACTAGATCTGGGCTTGATAATGGTGGCAGTGATATAGGTTAGCCTCAGTTAGGTAGGGTATTTAAGCACACAAGTGGATTTAAGATAGGTAGGACCCTTTGATATTGACATGGAAATTAAAGATCTTAGGTATAAGAGGTGGTAGGGTTAGAACATCAACTATCTAATTTATAGGTTGCCCTAGACATGAGGGATGATGATATGACTTGGATATAGACCAAGATCACTTCGATAAAGGTTGAGATAGCTAGTATGGTATAGATATAAGTTCAAATCATAGCAGAGAGAGATAAGGCCATTACTGAGTGGGATTAGGCATTGACCGGTGTGGATAGACTCAGATAAGAGTGGGATGTAGCTCAAAGAGCTAGTACACAGGCCATATTTTCACATATGATTCTAGATAGCCTTTAGTCTAAGGATGAGGCTTCTTATTATAGGCAAGACTATTATTATATTATGCCCGAGGATTAATAGTTTGTTCCTTTTGATATATAAGATGTATAGAGGGTAGGGATTAGATCTATCTGTCTTAGACTAGGACTCACATTTTATGTGCCTCGAGCCAATTAGTTCATTAGCTATAACCACCACTAGGACCATCAGAGCCATTAGGGTCTCTGCTATCTATAGGTCCCATGGATACATAAATCTAGAGTTGATCATAGGGATGCTATCATTTTGTTATTTTGGCACATTTTTGGGCTTTTTTGGCCTATGGTATTATTTTGGCCTATGCCATTGTACTCTTTAAATTGACATACTTATATCTTCTTTAAACACCATCATGATATGTATATGTATATATTATGTATATGACATTTTAGATACATTGGCATTCATTTATGGGTCCTTTGAGGCTAATGCACATATATATGAATTTATTGATATATATGATGGCATTATTATTATCATGATTATCTCATGTTTAGAACTTATTAGCTTTGATTATCATTATGGATGTTTAACATTATTAATGTTTATGCTCATGTATTCTATTTTCATGTATTGCTTATGCCATGTTTATGAGATGTTTTATTGGTTATCATCTAATTATGTTCTATGTCTCATATAGATTCTTATTCATAGATGCACATCTGTATAAACACATAACAAATTGTCTTTCTCTTGTTCATTACTCATGGATTGAGGCATGTGTTTGGATAATTCTCTATTTTTTGATATATTGAATAAGTATTACCATTGTATTGTTATAATAAACTCATTATGCACATTTTTGATTTAGCTTGTGATATTATGCATGATAGTTATGGGTAACTAAAATATAAATATATATCCTAAGCATGGAAAAATTATTTTAAATATAAATATAAAAAACATAGGAGTAAGATATGAATAATTAAATATTAAGTGTAAATATAAAAAATAAACCAAGTGTAAGACTAAACATAAAAATTCACAACATAATTAAATGATATGGATAATTAAGACTTAAGTTTAAACAAAACGAAATAATATTATAGCAACCAAGGAAAAAGAAGGCCAAAAATAAATAAATAAAACAAACAAAAAGATTTAAAAAAACAAACACAAATAAAATATAAACAAAAACAAATATAAACAAACAAGGCCCCATACAAACAAACAAAAATGAACAAACAACATAAACACCAAAATATAAACAAACAATGCACATAAACTAATAAAGAACAAAATGAATAAAATAAACAAATTGTACAAACAAACAACAAAATACCAATAAAAATAACAAAACACAAATAAAATTGAATCAAAAAATAATAACAAACAAAACATAACAAAATACTAATAAATAAAATAAAAAAACACCAATAAATAAATCACTGACAAAGAAACAAAACAACACATGACACAAACAAACATAGTAGCTAAACAAAATAAACAACTTATAAATAGACAAACATGGCCAAATAATCAGAACAAACAATGACATATAGAATAAAGTAACAAACAAAACAAACAAACCATGCAAAAAGCAAAGAAAAAAAATAATCAAAATAACTAAACAATCCAAAGTAAATAAAAGTGCAGTAAATAAACTATGCTAAACACATAAAAATAAATAAATAAAGTGAAACAAATAACAATAAATAGACAATGGTTAATCACAATGTTAGTACAAATAGAAAACAAATTATTCATGTGTGTGTAATAGAGATGTTACTCTTGGTGACAGGGTGACCCCTAAGCTAGGTAGAAATGACACTGGTAAAACAATAAAAGGACAAAATACTAATGTTTACCCCTTGTCCATAGGTAAAAAACAACACAAATAAAATAACATACATTTCCCCTAGGCTATAGGAGAAAATGACACAAACAAGGCAACACAAAAATTACCCCTAGACAATAGGAGACAAAAAACCAACACAAACAAAATGGGTGGAATAGAACAAAAGGTAGGGGTAGCTAAGTTTACTCCAAATGCTCTAGGCAAGTGGATGCTACCTCCTTAGTTTTATGGACATAGGGGCCAATGTAAAATTTAGGCCAAATGTAGTTCTCCCAAGATATGGAATAAAAGAACATGCATGGTAATAAAAAATGATTGACTTGTAGATGAAAATAGAAATGGTATCACAAAATTGTGAGTATGTGAGAAAAGAAGCGATGACGTTTCAATGTCATGAAAATATCAACATAAATAAATCATGTAAGTACAAGATTATAGTTTAAGATAAAACCATACTAAAAGTCAAGAGATAAGTATCCATAATTGAACTAAATTGGTAATTCATAGTGTCTACTACATCTAAGTCTTGGAATGAGAATGAACTCATAAAATGGCAAGAGTGTAGATAAATCCAAGTGGTCATTAATGTATTAAAGTTGAATACATAATTCTCACAACATAAAATCATAAAATGGTAAGAGCATATGGTTAATCATGAAATAGTTAGGGGTCAAAGGATCCTTAAAAGAAAGAAATGATTGAAAAATAAAGGAAGGTCCATCTAAGCTAACTCAAGATACCTTATGTATCCAAGTGCTACCTACATATTCCGTACATACCTTAGGCCAATCTATTTCTCCTAGAAATGGGAGTGAAAAGACCAAGGTGGTCTAGAAATAAATTGAATAGATAAGATGGCCCATCTCAAAAAATATTGACAACTTTATATCTCGTGTAGAAATGCTAAGCCAATTTTAATGATTTTTTTAATTTTATGATTTTATATATCTTTGAAAATGTTTAGGGGTTTTGAAATTATTTCAAATGTTTTTAATGTTTTTAGTGTATCAACTCAATAGATAATTATGAGATACAATGCAGTTTAAGATTTCAAGATGGAAAGAGTGTATGGCTTAGGTTGCTCACAAAATGTTGAGAGCATTCAAACATAAATTGCTCACAAAATGGGAAGAGAGTGGCAAAGGGGTGAATAAACTGACCTCAATATGAATCAAGTGTTGCCTACATAATCCTTTAGGACCTCAAGTCACTATAGTTCTACCTTCATAAAGGAATCCAATTAAGTACCAATAAGTTCTAGATAAAGGTAAATGGAAAGGCAAATGGTAACAGTAATGTCAAGGTGATGTATCAATGAATGATAAAGGTGTTACTCCTAATTTTCCCATAGTTGGTTATAATTAGGAAATAATGAAAAAAAGTTAATGATACTAATTTTCCCATAGGTGGTTATAATTAGTATAACAAAGTGGGAACATAACAATAAATAAAGAATGTAATTGTTAGAACCACTATCATACTACTTTCATAGATGGCCAGTCAAATGATTGATTTTGAAATAATTATTAGAATTTAATCTATCATCAACCATAAGGCATGCTTGAGGTAAAAATGAATAACAACCAAGGCCAAACATGATAGGCATGGTTAAATAAAATTAAATGGCTAGTAAAGGGTTAAGGATATGGCAGAAGATAAGGAGTATAGTATAAATAATATGTATATTAGGGCATAACTTAGACTATCTTTGTAGGTAGTAATCTGAGTCCCTCAAGTGTAAAATATTTGAGGTGCATTATGTCCATTGGTTCATCAAGTTCATCTCCATTTGGTGTAAATAGGATGTATACTCTAGAATAGTAGTTGGAAATAACTATATAGGGACATCACTAGTTTAGTTGGAACTTTCCTTTTTTATTAGTTTGAAATTTTACATTTTTCTAATTCTCTTTTAGCACCAGGTCACCAAACATGAATTCATAATGCTTAACATGCATATTATATTATACTTTTAATTGGTTCTAATAATATTTAAGATTATTCAAAGAGGCCAAGCATTTTTCATCAAGTAGGTCTAGCTCTTGCAAGCGATTCACTCTATAATCTTCATCATCGATGATTTGCTACAATGAAATTTAAAGATATTACAACTCAACCTCAATGGGAAGAATGGCTTCAGTTCCATTAATAAGTAAATAGGGTATAAATCCTATTGGGGTATGGAATGTGGTATGGTATACCTAAATGGTGTTAAATAGATGCAAGTTATAATTATGACCAACATCATTAATAATATTATTTAAATTATTGACAATGGTCTTATCAAAAGCCTCATCCTAGCCATTACCTTGAAGATAGTAGCTATTAGAGAAATGTTGTTTCATTTGGTTTTGAGAAAAAAGTGCTCTCACATGTTTATTCTTGAATGATCTACCATTATTATGGAGGGGATTCCATAGTGAGAAATGAAATGGTTGAATATGAAATTGGAGGTATGCTTACTAGTGATGTAACTAAGGAGAATGGCTTCCACCCACTTAGTGAAGTATTTGATAATAGTCAGGACATGTTTATGGTCATTGGAAGATGTTTAATTGATATTCTTGACAAGCTCAAGCCTCCAGATTGAGAATGACCATGGTTTTGTTAACTATCTAAATGTATTGGATGGAGTATGAATCAGATTGGCATGATTTTGACACTTGATACACCTCTTTACATATGAATTTGCATCTACTTCCATCATTGTCTAGTAATAACCAATACGTAGTAATTTTTTGGCTAGGATTTCCCCTCTAGTGTGACCTCCACACATTCCTTAGTATGCTTCCCTTAATGATAATCTAGACTCTACCAAAGGAAAATAATTAAGTAGTTCCATCATAGCTTCTATGATATACGGATGGTCTAAGTAGGGTATAGCGAGAGGATTTGTAGGTGAAGTTTTTCTTTTTAATAGAATAAATCAAGAGGCATGGTTTGGTCTTAAATATAAGCATATATGTCTAAGTACTAGGGTGACATGGGACTAACAATGTCACAAACCATCTTGATGGTTAATTATTTATGTGTCGGTGCTAAGAAATGTTCAATAACAAATTGATAATATCTTACTATATCTATGATCTATATCATAGATCCAATAGTGTCCATAACATTAGTTATTATGTTATTGGCTTGAGGTATTCTTTCAAATTGGAATTTTTAAATCTACTACTTGAGAATATTGACCATATTTTTATAGGGTACCAACTTCTTGTCTTTGGTTTTGTACTAGAATGTGACACGATTGATTATTAATTGAGAATCTCCACATACCAATATATGTTGACTATTCCATTTTACTACTCGATAAAGCCCTAAAATGAGTGATTCATACTCAACCATGTTATTTGTACATGGAAATCCAATATGAAAGGACTTGGGAATGAGATACCCTCTTCACATAACTAATAATATTCGAGCCCCAAATTCACAATTTTTGAATGACCCATAAAATTAAATATTACATTATTTGGTCTTTGGAGATGCATCTTCTTATTCAATAGTCACGGTGGCCTCATCTATAAATCCAAATGTAGGAGGTTGAGTATCCTAAACAGAAGCTTCAACTAGCTAATCTAAAAGTACTTTCCTATTAATGACCTTCTAGTTGGCATATTTAATTTTAAACTTGCTCAATAGTATGATATATTTTTCCATACAACCCTATAAAATTGATTTGAAAAGTATATATTTGAGTGGCTCTACTTTGGTAATAACAATAGTTTTGTTGTTTAACTTATAATGATGCAACTTTTGGGATGTGATCAACATTAATAAATAGGCCTTTCCAATCAACATATATTATGCTCATATGCAACCAATATTTATCTCAAATAATACACGGCATGATCCTTTCCCTATTCATCATGCCATGCCAAAAATGCCCCCAAGGAATTCTCAATTTTTGATAGGTAAAGAATTAATGGCTTATTTGGCATTGGTATCAATGAAATAGGTTGGTTGGAAAGATATTATTTAAGTTGGTTGAATGCTTTTTTTCACTACTCATTCTAGGAGAGTGTACCACCTTTCTTTATCAAGTGTGTAAATGGATTACATTTTTTAGATAATTATGAGATGAAGCATCTGATAGATTAAATCTTACCTTACAAATTGTGAAGCTGATTTAATGTAGATGTTGGTGGCATTTTTGTAATTGGATGAAATTTAACTGGGTCAACTTTAATACCCTTATGAGAGATAATGAAACCTAAATTTTTCTATAAGTGACACCAAATACACATTTATTTGGATTAATCCTAACATTGAACTCATGATATCTCTTAAATATTCTTCGTAGCACAACTGTATGATCAATAAGGTTCTTTGATTTACCCAAAATATCATTGACATTGTCCTCAACAATGTTATGCATCATGTCATTAAAATAACTATCATAGGTCTTTGGTAAGTGGCTCTAGTATTCTTAAGTATAAATAACATCACATAATAACAAAACATTCATCATAGAGTGGTGAAAATTGTCTTGTGTTGGTCTTCTAGTGATATCCTCATCTGATTATAACCTAAAAATACATCCACTAGAGAGAGTATTTCATAACTAATTGTGGATTCAACTATCATGTCAATATTAGGTAAAGGTAAATCATCTTCTAGGAAATATTTGTTGATAACTCTAAAATTAGTACACATCCTAATACTTCTAGTTTTTCGTTCACTGGCACAATGTCTAAAATCCATTCTAAATAGTTGATTGAGCTAATGTATTTCCCATCTAAGAGTTTTTATAACTCTTTATTTATTAACACAACAATATAAGGATGCATCTTTCATAACTCATATTCTATAGAGTTGGCATTAGTATGTACAATGATATGGTGTAAAACCAAGGTGGGGTCTAAACATGACATGTCTAAATAGGTCTCATCGAATATGTTAGTAAATTCCATCAAAAGGGTTGTAAAATGTGTGTGATATTTTAATCAATGCTTAAACTCCTCTCTTTACACCTTAGGTCATGAAAAATTTTAGGGGATTTTCTTACTTTAAATCCAAAAAACAATTGAGTAAACACCAATCCACTTTGAGATCTAAAGTTTTGGAAAGACACAGAGTGAAGCTACCATTTAGCAGGGCAAAGCCACTAATTTCTTACAAATATAGACATGTATAAAAACTTTGGTAAAGCATCCATTTATTAGGGTGAATCCACTGATTAGGTTAGGGAAAGATTTTAAAATAAGCTATAAAGTACTGAAACAAAGAGTAAATTTACCTAGTGAAGCCACCATTTAATAAGAGCAAAGAAGATGATTATGTAAAGCAAAGTTACTATTTAGCAAGTCAAATCCATCATTACAAAGCCACCATTTTTTCACAAATAAATATTGAAAATAAACATGGAAATGATGAAGCCACTATTACATAAGGTAAAGCTTCCATTTACACAAAAAATAGAAGTATGTATATTTCAAGGCTAAAACTCTAAAATTGAAGAATTAAATGCATTTATTAGTAAAACTAAGGTTATCATATCATTCTCCTTGGGCATTTAGGATGCATGATCCCACCAAGTTTGTCATTATGTAACTTAGGTGTTTAAATAGTAAACAATATGTAGATTAGTCCCTTATTAATCAAAATGACCAAAAATAAAACATAACAATACACTAGGACTAAACACTCTTTCCTAAGAACTAGAGAGAGCATATCACAATAAGCAAGATCATAGATATATACAATAAGTTTATTACCTCCTTTGTAAAATTTGATGCTTATTTGTTGGAATGAGGATGCTCATGCTTATCCTATGATGATTTGAGTCTTCTATCAATGCTCTTCCATGGTGGTAGCATCTCTCCAATGATCATTTCTAGTTTTGTGTCAAGCTTGGCATAAATTGGCCATTACAACACTACTCTCAAAGGCTTTGAGAAAGTATTCTAGTAGAATAAGTTTACACATAAAATTTTGTTGACATATTGTGTGGGAGCTTGTATTTATAGCTTAAAGAACTAAATCTAACCCTAGGGAGGTTAGGTTAAATTCTAACTTTGGTTGAGCCTAAATTACCCTAGGTTGAGTCAGGATAACATTGGGTTGGGTCGAAGCACTCATGAAAACTTGACACCTCAGTTTTAGATATTTGTGAGGCATGAAAACTCACTTTAGATATTTGTGAGGTGTGAATCATATTTTTATAATATTTAGGAGATAATAAATCACTTTATTTGATCTTTTATCATTTTGACTTCATATTTGGCTAAAAATTCCTTTTTTGGTAAATGAAATTCACTAATTAGAGTTAAATTTTAGGCAAGTTAATTAATATTTGCAATGTAATTAATTTTAGATTTTAATAATTATTTTAAATGTTATCAATTAATACCTTGATAGGACAAAAGTGTCAAATTACTAGGTTGTAATTTGACTAGGGTTAAAACTAAACTAGGTTTATGGTGCATATAGGGCAATATGCCAGATAAGGTAGCCTTGTCACATTTATGGTCAATTAAATCCCTTACGAGGACAAATTTGGGTAATTTAAGTGATTTTTAGGCTTGAATTGTGTCATTTTATATAAATCAAACTAAATCTTGGTTTATGCACATTTATAGTCATAACTAGCTGATATGATTTCCATCCTTTGAGCACGGGAGAGTAAATACTTATTTTTATCAATGAGATCCTATCTAAGCATGGTAAAGTTGATAATATATTTTTTCACATTAATATCAGACCTATATAAGTGTGGGAGAGATTAAATTCACTTTTATCATTGCTATAGGACCTTCTTAAGCATGCTTAAGAGTTATTATGCTCTTGTTTCAAATGATTAGTAATATCAATGAGGCCATACTATTATTCTATTGTCAATTTTTATTTTTAATATCGTGCATTAAATTTTTTAAATGTATGTTCCACCAAATTGGCATTGATACTAATAGATTCATTATCCTCCCAAAAATAATGAATGTGGTATCAATAACTTGAGAAGTTTGATTTTATAGATAATGTTGTTAGTTTCAAGATTCTTTGATATCAACTTCCAATTGGGGGATATGTATTTGATCAATTATGAATTGATTGTATCAAAATGAAATATTAATTACTTCACCATTTTTCAAAAAACAATATTGAATTATTTCCACAAACTAGAATAATATCTATGACTAGTTGATTAATAAATATATATTCCAAAAACATTAAAACTAGGATCCCTATAATATTATATGTAATTATGATAAATTAAAAATTGGAATTTGATAATAGATAAAATTGAATCTAATATTTTAAATAATGTATACTATAAAAATCTAATAATAATAGTTTTGGTTTTCAATAAGAACTAGAATATGTCCAAATTTAGTGAAATGATGGTTCTAGGTTTGGAATTATTTTATAGGCTACAAAATATATTTTACAAAAATTAATTATATCCATCAGTCACTTTATTAAATCCAAGTCATGTCCCAAAAATTTATGTACCTATGTATTAAATTCATTAAAATAAAATTTTACATGTGTAACCAACTCAAGAATTTTGACCTATAGATCATGAAGTGTTAGAAGAGTCTTTTAATCCCCTAATATATTGCATATGGCTTCAATAAAAATTGGTGGTTGGTCATGGCACAGTTGATCAATGGGACATCCTTCCATATGAAATGTATTTATTCTGAATTCATGATAAAGAGTGAAGGTTAGTGAGTTAATAATTTTTTCTTAGGTGTAGAATCTAAACACATATAGATTAAAATTGAAAAAATAACAATTATGTGCTATTTTAATCAATTAAATGTTGAAGCAAAGGAGGATATGTGATCCTATCACACCATGTAATACCAATGATTATCATATGATTTTTTTTAATGGTGAAACTCCATGGATCCATGGAGTATGCATGTGATTTATTTTGAATTTCAAGTAAAAACTCCATGAATTTTTGGTTTGTGACCAATATGAGGCAGGAAAGTGTCTCATTTTCATTCACCACATAGAGTAATATAGTTTTAGGCTTGGATATATAGTGGATTATAGGCCACCATGTGGACCAATCATAAACTAAATTGGAAAAGACAAGTCCAAATAAAAATCCATGAAGTATGTGGTGCATGACCAATCAATTAATGCCACATGGACAAGGCAAATGAGAAATATATTAGCATAGGTGAGTGTGTCTTGCAAGATATTTTCACATTAGGGACACATATTATATGAAATGTAGGGATTACATATCAATATTAAAAAACAAAGGAAATAATAAATTTAAGTTAATAAATCCCATAAATCTATGCAACTATAAAGCTTCCCAAGTGAGAAGGAAGATTTGTGAGGTTTATGCCCTATGAGAAATCATGGGATGTTACATGTATTCCATACGACCAGTCATAGTGTTGAGTATGGCCATTGATGTCTTAGGTTATCATTGATGTCAAAGAGAGCATATGGGTCTAGTACATGAATGACAAAGAAGTTATGTTTGGTAGCTTAGAGAGATATGGCACATTTGAACATCTATAAGGAAAAATAAGAAGTTGTGAGGCATCCATGGATGTCTTGGTGAAATTATGGTTTATCACTTGATCATTATAAAGAGAAACATGCATATTATAGCTTAAGAGAAGCTAGACCATCACTTCAAATCATGCAGATATGAGTGATCCAACAAGTTTGTGCATTTTGTGTAGGTACTCAAAAATTCAACTATGGTCAAAGGTTTTCTAAAGATGTTGCCTATAGTACCAAGATGGTACTCTAAATATTTGGACTCTTGAAGTGTTTTCTAGATCAAGTTATAAAACTTCAAAGTTTCTCTTGTAGACTATGATGTACCAAAGACCATCAAGTTTAACTACATTAAAGTCTGGGGTCAAATAGTCAAGTAGATCTAACAGTGAGTGTTCATCATCTAGATTGTAATCCAATAGAATGTGTAAAGTCAATATGTCAAAGGTTCCTAAGATTGAACATGATAGTGACATGTGTCTCAATCTCATTGATTTGATAGAAGATCAATGGTACACTAGTATTCATGGAGATGGAGATTGATGGTGTGGGTCGAGTCAAATAGTCAAATGTGTAGAAGGTATGTAGAAATGCCAAGTGGCATAATCATGAAAGCTCATATTGAAGATAAACAATGAGCATTGAATGGTAAAGACTAGGATACTCATGAGGAGATCGACGATGCATATTTATTCAAAGTCACCAAGGAGCATAAGATGATGACAAAGTGTTTGATGTTTATCATTTAAACAATGACCATTGGAATTTAATATTTAAAATTGTGAAACAAAACCAATGATGGTTTTTTTATCTATATCTTAAGCATATGGCAAAATTTTATAATGAAGTAAAAATCAAAGTTGAAGAGGACTTCAAGGCACATCCAAAAAAGTTTATTAGAAGGTTTGAATGTTTATAAAGTGGTATATATTGAGCTCCAAAGTTGATTTTATTTTCATTCATGGTGGTTGTATGTATATCATAATGTTTAATAAATTTTTGATTTAGCAAAAAAGTGTCTTGGCAAGAGTAATCACCTAAAGATGTCTTAAATGTCATATGGAGTGGGCCTATGTATTTGAAAGTGATCTTGCATTCTTTTTTTTTTGCGAGGAAGTGATAAATGGGTGAATAGGTTTCCATGATACCTATAAGGGATACTAAGGCCTAATTGAAAGTTTTAGCTGCTTAAATGTGACCCATGGATGCGGTGGTTGGCTTATGGGGATGGTATTGAGATTTATGTTAGCATGATATATGTCTTAAGGATAAAGGCAAGTATTATGTCCAACCTAGAAATTGATATTCATGAAGAATCTATATAGAGTGAAGACCAAGGTAATGGTTTCTAGACTTGATGTGGATGTGTTAAGAGAGCAGAAGATAGAGATGAAGGAAAGAGATCAAAGGGAGTGTGTTGAGTTGATGGACTGAAGTACATAGTACATTGAGGTTGAGTGAAGAAGCCTAAATGATCTAAAATGGTTTTTTAGATGCATTAATTGTATGTGTAAGTTTGATTGCATATTAATTTTTGAAAAAGAGGTGTTACAAATTATTTCTCCATCAGATTGAAAGCTTAGAGTTTTATATCTATTATTTTCTTAGGTGTTGTTTGTGTGGGTGCTCAACATATAGAACATGTAGGTGCTTGTTCATACTTATGGGTGGGTGACCCTTGTGAAGTGGGTGATTCACTACAAAGTCTCATATTTTTTATCATCTTATAAGATGATTAATCCATATGTTATTAGGCTTGAGAGTGGGTTTTATTCCCTAAGAGGCTTTCCTATATAGATCTTATGTTATATGTGTGATCTTAGATCATATTTCTTATTCATTGTTATGAACACTTATATTATTTATGAATCATTTTGGTCATTGATTAAGAGTTTGAAAGGATTATAATTGAATTTTGAAATATCTTTCATCACTAATTAACCCCCCACTTCTCAATGATTGTACCTCTAATAATTGGTATCAGAGCAGGACCTTCATTACAAGTTTGACCACTTAAAGGTGATGTAAGGTATAATTATGTAAAGCCAACATAATTAGGGTTTCTCTACAAAGCAAACACAATTTTTAAATGGGTCAAATATTGATTTTTGGAGTGGATGAGGACATACATCATGTATCTAGGTTTTGATACTTGGTAATCTATCATAGATAGTTATACTACACTAGCTACTCCTCTAACTAGTCTTGCTGACAAGAAGTTGAGTGAGAATAATTCTAAAGCTATGAATGCTATCATTTTTGGTCTATCTTGTTAAGCACAAAATATACTAAGAGAGGGGGGGTCAATCAGTATATTATATGTATTTTACTTAATCTAATTTCTTTTATTTAACCACTTAATCACGCATTCAAGATATGCAATAAAATTGAAACAATAACATACACTACATGAGAGAGAGAGAGAGCATATTTTTATATGGAAATTCAAAGTGAGAAAAACCATGGAGAACAATCTCAAGTATATGAATGAGCATTGTAGAGTAATTTCTTAATCTATGTCATATTTAATTTATTTTTGATTTGAGCACTACAATTTTGGCTCCTACGCACCCTGCACATCACAACAAAATTTTGAAGCAGAGGGCCGATTCATTTTGCCTAAGTGTCAAAGTGCAATGAAAGCTGCCAAGTGTTGCCCTTTGAGTGTGGGTCCTTTTCCCCTTTTTATTTCCTTTCATTTCATTCTTGGCCTAAGTTTTGAATTCAATTAGAAGCTACCAAGTGTCACTTTATGAGGACGAAGCTGACCAGCTGGTGACTTCATAGGCCCTTTTTGTAACTTTCCAGAGAACCACAAAATGTGCCATGTATCCAGTAGTAGTTAAGTAGAATGCACCATGTGCCATCATCCACGTCTCATAAGGGCACCCACATTTTATTTTTTATAAAGACTTTCAACAAGCTAAGTAGTAAAGAGAGTAGAAAGTGCCAGGTGGTAGTTGCGGAGGGCCTGAACTACCTTTTTGGAGAAGCAGTAGAAGCCACCACATGTCGTCATCTAGGAGACATTGGTCCAATGCTTTTGTTTAATGCATAAAGGTGTCATTTCATTTTTGATTAAGTATTGAGTGTAGCAGAGGCTGCCAAGTGTCACCTTTCGGGTCCCTCTCTACTCCATCCCTAGAGAAAGTGGAAGGTGCCACATACCCCTAGAAGGAGAAGTGGAAGATGCCACGTATCTTCCTAGGAGTAGCAGAGGTCACCACGTGTTAACCTCTGAGAAACCATCTTGATCTTAATTGCCAAATAAATATTATGGTGGGTCCTAGATGATATTTCAAAGGATCGAGGAAGTGCTGAGTGTTAACAAGTGAAGACTACCACGTGCATCCATCCTTTCTTAAAGGTTGTCAAGGAAAGGAACGTAGTGAGTTTGTTTTAATAAAGCTGCAAAGTATTGAGGAAGTGGGTTGTGATAGGTGTCGAAGGTAGAGCATTCCTTGATGAAATATAAAGAAAGCAAAAGTGGCCAAGGTCATCCTCTAGTGCCTTCTAGATCAAAAGGAGAGAAATTTCATAAATTGACTAAGTGTCCTCTTCTGTTTCAACAAAATAGAGTGCTCGTCTACCTATTATAGTGAAAATGGAGGGAAATTTGGTGAGAGTTACTCTAAGTAGATAGAACAGTGCATTGGGTAGATTTTTGGGGCTTGCAAGTATTAAAGATGTCATCTGTTTGTCCCTTATAAGTAGAGGTAGAGTAGACAGTTGAGCGGCCAAATAGGGGATGGAACGAAGAGTTTCAGGTGCAAAGAGAGGTACTAGATAGGGATCACCATGCCATAGTCAGGGTAGTTCTTGATAAGACTAGGACGCATCCAAGGCATTGAATGCACCATCTGTTTTGTCCCCTATAAGTGAAGGATAGAGTGGAATTGTGCGGGAAAGAAAGTGACACCAAGAGACATCTGAATCTATATAAGAAGGATTGTAAAATATAAAAAGGGGGGAATTATGTAGTTTTAGACTTCTAAAATTTGGATCAGTAATATCATTTGCTCTTGTCTTAATTTTCTTGAGTTATAAAGTTGATATAATCATGCATGTTTTTGTGCCCTTTATGTGGCTGAATGAATTAAGGAAATTTAAGCTCCATGCCTTGGTTGATGTTATCTATGTCATCTACAAAGTAGTCTATACTGTAGATTTTTCTATAGTTGTGATTTAGAAATGTCATTTGCTTTTGTCTCATTTTCTTAAATCTAAAGGTTTACATAACTGTACGTGACTTATGTGCCTCTTATGTGATTGGAAGATTCTATTAGGAAGATTGAACACTATGCCTTGGTTGACATTCTCTGTGTCTCAGTGAAAGAACACCATGTTGTGAGCCTCTATTTCTATTATTTTGAATCTATTACATTGATCATGTACTTGTCTGCTCTTAAATGTAATTGAGTCTTATAATAGTTTCACTAAGCTCAGGTTAGGATTAGGATTACACTCAGGCACATCGCCATAGTTAGGTTTCAATTCCTACATTTTGTGTTTCTATTTAAGTCTCCTATCCCTTTTCCCCAACACCCAATACAAAAGAAGAGACTAGCTTCTCTAAAATCTAGAGGTTGTTTCAAGCCACATTATCCCACAGCTTGAAACTTTCCATTGTTGATTGGTTAAGATCAAGCATAATTTTCACCATCAATAATTTTTGGCACACCCAGTGGGACCAATATTTCAAGGAGTTGAAGAATTTTGGTGTGTTCTTTAGCCAATTAGCCTTTGGAGGTTTTTTAGCAACACCAACAATGACTCTTAGTCATCAGCCGATTAAGCAAATATCATCAAGAAATCCCTTTTGGTATGTATAACTCTGTTACTCATAGCTATGAGTCCTATTCTCCTTATATGTTTAATCAAGATCAAGTTCCTCCTAAGATATCTCCAAGTAATGAGGATGCACATGGCCACGAGCTATACCATTTTTATGCCCAGTCTAATCTCATTTTTACCTTCAAGAAAGCATTGCTGGGATTTAAAAAATATGTGTTAGAGCTTGATAGCAGAAGGGGATATGGTCAAGAAATTCCTTGTCAAGTCATCTATCAAGTAAGGGAAGTAATTGACCTGATTAAAAGTGAGTGGGATCCCATTGAAAGAGCAAATTGGCAAGAACTTACATATGAAATGCTGGATGTGTGTGGATTGATTGCGTTTCTAGAAGAGAGGCTAAGCGTTCATGAGAACTAGCCTTAACAAGTCTACCAAACTTCATATCCACCACCACAAATCCCATATCAAATATATGCCACCCCTGTTCATAAACAAGGTCAAACTTGTCAAGATCATTTCCCCAATAATGTAGAGTCTATGATAGTAGCAAGTCAAGAGGACCCCAAACTCTCACTTTCCCCTCAAGTCCTTTCCACCCTTACTCAAGAAGCTTCTTGTTTTCCATCACTGCCTTCTTCTTCACCCTTTTTTAAAGAAGAATATATTTTGAAGGAAGCAATTGAGTATGTAGAAGAGTATGCTCAATTCATGGTGAGTCAAGAGGATTCCATAAGTACAAATAAGGAGGAAATCACCATAGATTCCCCCTTTGATGAGCAAGAGGATAAGCCACAAGCTTTTTCCTTCACTTCAGATGAGGAGGAGATTATTTCTAACTTTTTCTTTACTTTGCAATAAGATATGGAGGAACATGGATACTCCCTCGACCAAGTCATTGAGATGAATGACACTATCCTACAACAAGGCTATGAACTAGCCAGACATGGAGAAGACAACATTGAGACTCAGCTGAGTATGCAGAAGGAATGCCAAATTTCAGATTTATCCTTTCAAGAGGATGAAGTCATCAAGGAGCATACTAATGTAATATATCTGGAATTAGAAGGAGATAAACTAAAAGAGAATGGTTATCAAAAGGCATAGAGTGAAGAACCAATAGCCAATGATTTCTTGATGACACACGATAGCATGAAGAACTAGTATTCAATGGGCATTCAAGGACAAGAAGAATTTGTGGGTGTTGAATACACCTTTTTCTCAGACTCATTCGAGTGCAGGCAAACCCGTGTGGTTAGCGCAAAGGACATTCCATCAAAGATATACCCATTGCAATCACTAGTATGGCAACACAAGTTGGCTTGTCATAAAGAAGATGTTGGAAAGTTCATTTTTGATCCTAGAGGGGATAAGGATATTCAATTAATGTAATTAGGTAGTTTCCCATTCCTACATTGTTTTATTTTGTTCTTTTTCTTGTTTTCTTTCTTTTCTTTTAAAATAAGCATTTTAAATGCAGAGTCAGTGTCTTAAAAGTTTTAATTCTTTAAATTTTGTTGCAATAAATGCTTCCCAAAATCTTTCAAGATCTCTAAGGTACCTTGCGCTGCATAATGTGTTCGCCTTGTTGTTTCTCAAATATTGAGTAAGATTTGCTAACGGTCACCCAAAATTAATGCTATTTGGGACTTGATAGGCCCATAAATATCTCTTAGCAAATTTTAAAGATTACAACTCTCAAAGCATTCCTGCAAAAGTATTCTGTTCATTGCAATTGATAGCACCCAGTGAAATTTGTTGCAGCAAGCATGTTTCTTATCTTGTGCAAGGTTCATACTAGGTATCATACAAGAAACATAAAGATGGCAAGAGCATCATCATCATCATAGCAAGGAATAGGGGCACTAGGATATCTCGATAGATTATTGGCTAGCAAATCATATGTTGCAGCTCCTATGCAACCACCAAGGAGCTACCTGAGAACAAAAGCCTTGGGAGTCAATCAAACCAGTGACCCTTCAAAGGTAAGGGATTATGTGGATGGAATCATGGACCTGATTATATAAAGAGCCAATGGCAAGAACCTTAGAGAAGGGGCACACCAAAGGTGTCTCCAAAGAGCCAGGGCAAGGTAATATGAAATGTTTGAGAGGAGGATATGGACCTCACAACTGGCTCAATTCATTGTTCCAACTATGCATCAATGCCCAGATATAATCAAATTATGTGTGAACTTGCTTCATCTACAATCTTGCTCCATCCAACAAGGCCCCTTCATGCTGTAAGTCACCCCACAAGCTATCAGGGACATGCTGGCCCTGTAATACGATGGTACCGCCACCTTCCCCACCATTGATAGGATACAAAGGACATGGGTGAACGTCAACAATCAGACCAAGTTTTTGAGGTCTGAGTTGCAAATACCTAATGGAGACACAATTGTACCCATGCTCCCCACTTTAATAACTCAATTCATGCCCACCAGCCAAGATGCACTATCAATGATGGCCCTCATCTTCAGCATGAAGGATGACACGGTGGTATATGTTGAGCAAATGACCATCCTCTTCAGGCTAAAAATAGTTGACAAGATGCAAGAGTACCGTCTTGACTTCTCAAAACACATCACCTTCTTCATGGTCGACCAGCTAACACAATTCAGGTCAAAATGGATATTCATGTATTCCTCCTTTTTGTTCCATCTCATACTACACCAAAACCCTGACCTCTTCTCCTAGTTTATGAGCTTGAACCTGTATGACCCAACCTTCGACCCCCAAAGGACCATTCCTGTGTCCACATGGACACATGTTTTATCAAAAACCAGTGACATGCATGACTTTTGGGAATTATTCATCACCCCTGTCCTTCATTGCCTTAGCCCTGAGCCTGTTATAAATAGGTTATTCCTGAGTGTTACAAACCTCCTGGTCAACTACCCAATTTTGAGTTATGGAGCTAAAAGCTTCACTAATGAGCTAATGTTCATGTTGCTAGGCTTACACAGTAACTAACATCAATCATAACCAACTGACATCAGTTAGGGGTTGACTGGCATTGGTCATGGCATCGGTCAGAATCGACTGACATTAGTTAGGGGTCGGTCGGCATCGGTCATCTTCAAATTGACACTAACTTTTGTGCGTTTCTAGAATTGCTATTTTTAGGAGAACAGTTAGTTTGCATGTAAAGACTAAAATTAGTCTTGAGTCTATTTTCCTAATTATTGTTTGCTTTCAATTCTATTTAAGAGACCCATGGGGTAGTATTGTAATTAGAGCAAGATCAAGAAGATCTACAAGAATACAATTCAGTAATTGAGTTGGTTGTAATTGATTGAGAGAGAGAGAGAGAGAGAGAACTCTTGAGGGAGAATTATTGTACATCTGAGAGGTGTGAGGAGAGAGAGATTTCTTCATTGTATTTCCTTCTAGAAGAGTTTAATATAAGATTGGTTGTTTCTTGTATCTCCTATTATTTGTTGTTTCTGATTTTTAGTTACTTATTACTTCTAGTTTCAATTTCATGTTTAGTTGTTTATACAAAAGTAATCAATTGTACTCTAAGATACTAACAACTAGTATAAGAGCTATGTGTATACACTAACAACTGGTATCAGAGTGTGTTAGTGTTTGTTGATTACAGAATTCACTCACAAGGGTTTTTGATTGAGTGGGAGCAAAGTAATGGCAGAAGAAAGTAAACTAAGAATGGAGAAATTCAATGGCAAGAATTATCAATTATGGAGGATGTAGTTTGAAGATTATCTATATCAAAAAGATCTATATTTACCATTGGGTGGGGTTTCAAGGAAGCCCACAGATATGGAAGATGAAGAATGGAATGTTCTTGATAGAAAGGCTCTTGGATCTATAAGGTTGAGCCTGGCAGCTTCTATGGTTTCCAACTTATCACAGGCAAAGACAATGGTAGAGTTAATGGATACTTTCACAAATTTATATGAAAAACCCTCAGCTTTGAATAAGGTATATCTTATTAAGCAATTATTTAATTTGTAAATCCAGGAAGGTCGATCTGTATCTAGTCATCTTAATGATTTCCATACAATAATAAATCAGTTAAATTTAGTGAAAATAGTTTTTGATGATGAAATTAAGGCTCTCTTAATCTTATGCTCTTTACCTAAAAGTTGGCATAGTTTGGTAATGGCAGTTAGTAATACTGCATCTGCTTCAAATATCTTGAAAGTTGATGATGTTGTTAGTGTAATCTTGAATGAAGAAATTTGCAGGAAAAGCATAGGTGAAACATTAGGTAATGCTTTAAGTGTTGAAAGTAGGGGAAGGCAAAGAGAGAAGGGCAAGCAAGGGAAATCAAGGTCAAAGATGGGAAGTAGATCCAAATCCAAAAATGGAAGAATAACCTACTAGAATTTTGGAAAGAAAGGGCATGCAAAGAAAGATTGTTGGTTGAAGGATAACAAAGAAAATCAGCATGAAGGTAATAAAGAAGCAAAAGTTGCAGGTATTGTTGCACAGGATACTCTTATATTTTCTTTGGATATTAAAGTAGAATCATGGGTTTTAGATTTTGGTGCCTCTTTCCATGCAACCCCAAATAGAGAATTTTTCAATGATTATGTCCATGGAGATTTTGGAAAAGTTTATTTAGGGGATGATGAGCCTTGTAAAATTGTTGGCAAAGGAAAAGTACAGCTAAAATTGCAGAATGGCAACACATAGGTGTTGAAGGATGTCATGCATGTACCCATCCTGAAGAGGAATCTAATTTCTATAGGAAAATTGGGTGATGAGGGTTGCATAGTAACTCTCACAGTTAAATCTTGGAAAGTTTTCAAGGGTGCACTTGTATTAGCAAAAGGTAAGAGAGTAGGTACACTTTATCTATCTACTTGTATTACTAATTATTCTCCTTCTATTTTATCTACTTCAGATGTAGATGCAAAGTTGTGGCACTATAGGCTTAGTCACATGAGTGAGAAGGGAATGAATGTTTTTAAGTCAAAAGGTAAGCTTTCAAATTTGAAAAGCATAGATCTAGATTTTTGTGAGCATTGTATTTTTGGGAAATAGAAGAAAGTGAGGTTTCTCAAAATTGGGTCAACAAAGAAGAAGCACAAGTTGGAGCTTGTTCACATAGATGTGTGGGGACCAGGTTAGGTAGCTTCTATTGGAGGATCACAGTATTATGTTTCTTTCATTGATGATGCTACAAGAAAGGTATGGGTTTATCACATAAAGAGGAAATCTGGTGTTTTTGACACATTTAAGAAATGGAAAGCTTTGGTTTTTAATGAGAAGGCAATGTACAGTGATCACCTCAAGAGGCTAAATAATTTTGAGTAGAGAAATCTTGATTTGGAATAGGTTATGATACAAAATGAGCTTGTGGGTAAAAATCATCACTCATAGAAAAACATAGAGACCAACGTCAATTAGGTGGAAACTGACGTCGGTCAGGTGGAAATTGACATAGGTCAGGTAGAGACCAACATCACTCAGGTGGAAACCAACGTCGATCAGGTGGAAACTGATGTTGGTCAGGAGGAATCAACATCAGTCAGGTGTAGATCGACATTAATCAGAGATGACTGGGATTAGTCACTTTCAGAAGAAAATTTGGGTAGACAACAAGTTGTAAATGAGTCTCAAATGCCCATAAGGAGGTCTGAAAGGGTAAGTAAACCTCCAATTCATTATTCCCCTTCTTTATACTACTTGTTACTCACTAATGGTGGAGAACTAGAAATTTTTGATGAGGTAATGTAGGTAGAATCTAGGAAACAGTGGGAGCATGGCATGAATGAGGAAATTGATTCCTTGGAAGAGAACCATATGTGGGATTTGGTTGAGTTGCCAGCCAAAAAGAAAGCACTAAAAAACAAATGGGTATATAGGTTAAAGGAAGGAGAGAATGGACAAATGAGACATAAGGCCAAGTTGGTAGTAAATGGATTTGCACATAAACTAGGTATTGATTTTAGTGAAATTTTTTCTCCTATAGTAAAGATGACTTCTATTCAGACTGTATTGTCTTTAGTTGCTAGTGAGAATTTACATCTTGAGCAGTGTGATGTTAAGACAACATTTCTTCATGGAGATTTTGATGAAGAGATATATATGGGTCAGTCAAAAGGTTTTGAGGTCAAAGGTAAGGAGAAACTTGTGTGCAGGTTGAAGAAAAGCTTATATGGTCTTAAGGAAGTTCCAAGACAATGATATTTGAGGTTTGACAAGTTTATGAAAGAGCATGGCTTTAGTAAATGTCAATCTAACCATTGTGTTTATTTTAATATATTAGATAATGGTAGTTATATTATCCTATTACTGTATGTAAATGATATACTTGTTGCAGGTTCACACATGTAGGAAATTACCGAGCTTAAGGTAAAATTAGCTAACACATTTTCCATGAAGGATTTAGGAGCAGCAAAGAAAATCCTTGGCATGAGTATTAAGAGAGATAGGAAAAATCATAGTTTGATTTTATCTCAAGAGGATTATGTGAATAAGGTGTTGGAGAGGTTCAATATGTAGGATGTAAAACCGGTAAGCACACCTATGGTTGGACACTTCAAGTTGAGCAAAATACAATGTTCTAAATCACATGATGAGGTTGAGTACATGAGTAGAGTTCTATATGCTTCAACAGTTGGGAGCTTGATGTATGTAATGGTATGTACTAGACCAGATATTGCCTAAGCAGTGGGAGTTGTCATCATGTTTATAGCCAATCTAGGAAAGGAACATTGGAAAGCAGTTCAGTGGATTCTCAGATATCTGAGAGAGACCAGTAGTAGGCATTTATGCTATGGAGGGTCAAACACTTCTCTACATGGGTATGTAGATTTGGATATGGCAGGTGACTTGGATGGTAGGAGAAGCACCACAAGATATGTGTTCACTATTACTGGCATGGCAGTCAGCTAGATTTCAAAGTTGTAGAAGGTTGTAGCCTTGTCTACTATAGAGGTAGAATACATTACAATCATAGAGGCTAACAAGGAAATGATTTGGATGACTCGATTCATGGAAGAGTTGGGAAAGGAGCAAGAGAGTTGCAGATTGTATAGTGATAGTCAAAGTGCAATTTGTTTCGTAAAGAATTCAGCCTTTCATTCAAGAACCATACATATACAACTTAGGTACCACTTCATTAGATAGGTATTGGAGGATGGACAGTTGAAGCTGGAAAAGATCCATATAGATTAAAAAAACCTGCTGACATGTTAACAAAGTTGGTAACAAAGGAGAAGTTGAATCTTCATTCAGCTTTTGTTGGTCTTCAAGTTTGAACTTGAAGAGGGAGAAATAAGCCAGAGATGTTTAGAGGATGTTGTTGTATAGGTACAGGTGTAGCTGTTTATCTCCAAGTGGGAGATTGTTGAGTTATGGAGTTAAAAGCTTCACTAATGAGCTAATGTTGATGTTGTTGGGCTCACATAGTAACTGACATCAGTCATAACCAACCAACATCAATTAGGGGTTGACTAGAATTAGTCATGGCATCAGTCAGAATTGACTGACATCAGTTAGGGGTCGGCTGGCATCGGTCATCTTCAGACCAATACCGACTTTTATGCATTTCTAGAATTGCTATTTTTAGGAGAACAGTTAGTTTGCATGTAAAGACTAAAATTAGTCTTGAGTCTATTTTTTTGTAATTATTATTTTCTTTCAATTCTATTTAAGAGACCCATGGGGCAATATTGTAATTAGAGCAAGATTAAGAAAATCTGTAAGAATACAATTCAGTAATTGAGTTGGTTGTAATTGATTGAGAGAGAGAAAGAGAGAGAGAGAGAGAGAGAGAGAGAGAGAGAGAGAGAGAGAGAGAGAGAGAGAGAGAGAGAACTCTTGAGGGAGAATTACTATACATCTAAGAGGTGTGAGGTGAGAGAGATTTCTTCATTGTATTTCCTTCTGGAATAGTTTAATACAAGATTGGTTGTTTCTTGTATCTTCTATTATTTGTTGTTTTTGATTTCTAGTTACTTATTACTTCTGGTTTCAATTCCATGTTTAGTTGCTTATATAAAAGTAATCAATTGTACTCTAAGATCCTAACACCCAATTCCATGTGACTTCTAGTTTGGGGCCCACCACATGATCATAAGGGTTCATGGATTTTGTGGGGAGCTCATGTTGCTGCCAAAGGTTTTAACTCTTTGGTTAGTATTCTTAGAAATCACCAGGCAAGCATTGGTGGTTGATAATGAATATGGCTCTGAGAAGAAGAAGAGGAGAATGTACAATCTCCCATGGATGGCAGGCAATGTAAGCCTAGAAGCCAAAGAAGTTAAGACCATGTTGCTAAGAAAACTGACCTTCCTAGGGTTCTTATTGGTCGAGGACAAGTGGGTTTATGACCCAGCAAATTACATAGCCTCTGTAGTGAGGACAAATAGAATTGGAGCCAAGATTGTGCATGAAAGCTACCCCTTCTGGGAGGCTAAGAAAAATCTTGCGGAAGACACCCCTGGTCTCTATGTTGAGCTAACAAACTTGCCTCTCCCACCAAATAGGCCATGGGAGACCTATGATAAATAGAGGGAGTATGATCCTAAAGTCAAGATGACATTTGGTTTGAGAAGGACGCTGAGGAACAAAGGTTGGGATGCAGAGAAAATTAAGGCCTATTGGAAATATAGGCAAGAAATTTCCTAGACCACCCATGCCTTCAGAGGCATAGACTCAGATGAAATGTGGGAAGAACTTTGGGATGAGTGGCATCCATCCCTTGTATCTAGCCTAGAAACAAGCTAAATGTTGACACTTGGGGTAGAGCAAGCAGCTAGAGCGGGACCAAGCCAATAATCACAAACTTTAGAGTAAGATGCAACTACCACAGAAGAACAAATAAGCAGGGTGTCTTCACCACCACAAAGCCTCCACATCATCAGGAGTAATTAAAGTCCCTAGTTCTCCACATGTACCACTGATAGCCATAAAGGCAAAAGGGAGACAAATGCAGATGGAGGCAGAGACACCCAAAAAAGAAGGGTGCAATTCCAATTAGATCTAGAAGAGGAAGAGGAGCCTTCATAGCACCTAGTGCAGAGCACTACAACTTCCCTGTAGGTAAGTGTTCCTCCCCCTCCTCCCTCTCAACTTATTCCTCACCCTGCTGGCATGATGCCTCCACCCAATCAGATGACACCTCCTACCACTACTGCCATTCCCATCTCATAAGCCAGCCCATCGTCAACACCTCAGGCCCTCACATTACCCCATTTCTCCCCCTTCATTCCCAGAAAGATGCCCCTACAACTCACCCCTAGCCAACCAATGGCTCTCTAATATGGCTTGACATAAGGATTTCCCTTTGTAGGGGGACATATTGAATCCCCTTCCACCTTCCAGATGTAGGTTGATGCCACTAGAAAGGCAAGAGAAGCCTGATTAGATAAAAAGAGGATTAAGGAGAATAAAGCACCGACTGTTCCACATTTGAGGTCACAATTTGACCCCATCTAATAGCAACTGACGGTGACCCATTTGTCACCCAATGTTGCCAAGCCAAGCAAGCAAATGCAGCCAAAAGAATACATGATGAACATAGTGGCCATTGACATGTCCCTGTTCAGGCCCCAAGATAGAGTCGAGCTACTATCTGAATCCACTTCTACAGTCACAGAAGATTACTTGAAGAAATTAAGAAGACTACAGAAGATGGAGGCCAATTTGGCCCAAGAAAAGGCAAACTATAATAGTTTGGCCAAAGAAATAAGTAGGAGAGACAATGAAATAGCTAGTCTACAAAAATAGTTGCAAGATATTGTTTCCCTCCAGACTCAACAGGTAATTCAGGCCCAAAATGATTCATTGAAGGCAGAGCTTGAACTTGCAAAAGATGTAACAACAACCCTAAGGTGGGAAAATGCAACATTATAGGGAAGAGTCAAAGGACTCCAACTGTAGGTTACCCAATCACAACAAAGGTTGCTGGAGGAGTAGAACAAGGCTACAGCTTTTCAAGCCCAGTTCCAAGCAGAGCAGCAAAGGACCGCGCAACTGGCAATTGAGTTGGCCAATAGGCCAAGAGGTGTTGGAGTAGTTTAGCTAGTAAAGGAGCTCTACAAGTTAGTATGGAAGAGAATCTCTTTAGAGATTCTCTAGCTCAAGCCATTTTTCACCTTCCTACTCAATGCACAATAACTGTGCGAAAGGGTGGAGAATCCAGTACAGAGCACTCTGGCCATGATCTCTAAGAGAGTTTTGGACTCCCACTCATTGCTAGAGAAGCTCTACAACACGATGGATATGACATTAGTAGCCATGGGGATCCCTAATAGAATGGCTATCATGAAATAGATCAATGAAGAACACAGTCATAATGCCATGACCAATAGTTGTAGAAGTTGTCTCGATGTCATGAAAGAAGGCATCATCAAGATGAGATGCCACATTGAAGATCTAGTGTAACTAGGCCTCCCTTCCCCATTTCTAGATGCAAGGATGGTGTTGACGATGGACCAAATCAAACCATTGATGCTAGCTAGACAAAGGGATCAAATAGTTTTTCAGAGCTTGTGGGATGATTCCTCAACCTTAGAGATTGAAACTATTCTGATTCCTATTTTCCAATTGGAATTTAGACTAAAAGCCACTACCCAGGTCCTACAAACATTTTTTCACAAGGATCTCATTATCTTGGATCTGGCTTTTGATGAATTGTAGAGCAAGAAAGGATTATCTTACCATGAGTGGTTTATTTATCAGACAGCTCTTTTGAAGCTATAAATTTTGAAATTTTGATCAAGTGGGAGTCGATTTTTTTTTTAGCAGGCTCAAAATCCCTAGTGGTAACCAATAACTATAGAGTAATTTCTTAATCTATGTCATATTTAATTTATTTTTGATTTTAGCACTACAATTTAAGCTCTTACACACCCTAGACGTCGCAGTAGAATTTTGAAGCAGAGGGCTGATTGATTTTACCTAAGTGTCAAAGTGCAATGGAAGCTACCAAGTGTCGCCCTCCAAGTGTGGGTCCTTTTCCCCTTTTTTTTTCCTTTCATTTCATTCTTGGCCTAGGTTTTGAATTCAAGCGAAAGCTACCAAGTGTCACTTTCTGAGGATAAAGCTAGCCAGTTAGTAGCTTCCTAGGCCCCTTTTGTAACTTTCCAAAGAACCACAGAATGTGCCACGTATCTAGTAGTAGTTAAGCAAAATGCACCACATGCCAGCATCCACATCTCATAACGGCATCCACATTTTATTTTTGACAAAGACTTTCAACAAGCTAAGCAGCAGAGAGAGCAGAAAGCACCAGGTGGCAGTTGCGGAAACTACCTTTTTGGGGAAGCAGTGGAAACCACCATGTGTCATCATCTGGAGGACTTTGGTCCAATGCTTTCGTTCAATGCATAAAGGCATCATTTTATTTTTGCTTAAGTATTGAGTGCAATAGAGGCTACCAAGTGTCACCTTTCAGGTCCCTCTCTACTCCATCCCAAGAGAAAGCGGAAGGTGCCACATACCCCCAGAAAGAGAAGTGGAAGATGCCACGTATCTTCTTAAGAGTAGCAGAGGTCACCACGTGTCAACCTATGAGAAACCATCTTGAGCCTAATTGCTGAATAAAGATTGTGGTGGGTCCCAGATGATATTTCAAAGGACTAAGGAAGCATCGAGTGTCAACAAGTGAAGAGTGCCACATGCATCCATCCTTTCTTAAAGATTGTCAAGGTAAGAAACATAGTGAGTTTGTTTTAATAAAGTTGTAAAGTATCGAGGAAGCAGGCTATAACAAGTGTCAAAGGTAGAGTGTTCCTTAATGAAATATAAAGAAAGTAGAAGCGGCCAAGTGTCATCCTTTGGTGCCTTCTAAATCAAAAGGAAAGAAATTTCATAAATTGACTAAGTGTCCTCTTCCATTTCAACAAAATAGAGTGCCTATCTACCTATACAATGAAAATGGAGGGAAATTTAGTGAGAGTTACTCCAGGTAGATAGAACAGTGTACTAGGTATATTGTTAGGGCTTTCAAGTATTAAAGACACTGTCTATTTGTCCCCTATAAGCAGAGGTAGAGTAGATAGTTGAGCAGCCAAACAAGTGATGAAACAAAGAGTTTTAGGCACAAAGAGAGGTATTAGATAGGGATCACCATGCCGTAGTTAGGGAAATTCTTGATAAGACCAAGATGAATCCAAGGCATTGAATGCACCATCTATTTTGTCCCTTATGAGTGAAGGATAGAGTGGAATTACACAGGAAAGAAAGTGACACCAAGAGACATCTGAATCTATATAAGAAGGATTGTAAAATCTAAAAGGGGGGAATTCTATAGTTTTAGACTTCTAAAATTTGGATCAGTAATATCATTTTCTCTTGTCTTAATTTTCTTGAGTTATAAAGTTGATATAATCATGCATGTTTCTATGCCCTTTATGTGGCTAAATGAATTAAGGAAATTTAAGGTCCATATCTTGGTTGATGTTATCTGTGTCATCTACAAAGTAGTCTATACTATAGATTTTTATGTAGTTGTGATTTATAAATGTCATTTGCTTTTGTCTTATTTTCTTGAATCTAAAGGTTTACATAACTATACATGACTTGCACCTCTTATGTGATTGGAAGATTTTGTTAGGAAGATTGAACACTATGCCTTGGTTGACATTCTCTGTGTCTCAGCAAAAGAACTCCCTATTATGAGCCACTGTTTCTATTATTTCAAGTCTATTACATTGATCATGCACTTATCTACTCTTAAATGTAACTGAGTCTTATAATAGTTTCACTATACTCAGGTTAGGATTAGGATTACACTCAGGCACATCACCATAGTTAGGTATCAATTTCTACATTTTGCATTTATGTTTAAATCTCCTATCCCTTTTCCCCAACACCTAATACAAAAGAAGAGGCCAGCTTCTCTAAAATCTAGAGGTTGTTTCAAGCCACATTATCCTACAGCTTGAAACTTCCAATTGTTGATTGGTTAAGATCAAGTGCAATTTTCACCATCAATAAGCACCAACTCAAATTAAAAAGTTTCCAAGCACCAACCCCTTTTTCGAGTAACAACACAAAAACTATTTGTGAGCACCAACCCATAGGAGCACCAACCCCTTGTAAATATTTGTGAACACAAATCCAAAGGAGCACCAACCCCACTTGTGTATAAAACACAAATATATCTCAATGTTTCTTATTCAACAAATGATAAAATTCTACAATATCTCATACTTTTCTTTTCTCTTTTCTTATATAAAATAATTACAAAACCATGCACTCTCTTGCATATTGCAAATGGCTTCTCAAGCCTTTATTTATAGCTTTCTAAATGACCTTTGGCATTCACCCTTTTTGACCCTTCAATCCTCATGGAAAATGGTGCCAAACTTGCATGACCCTTCATATCCTTACATCTCTTGGAATTCCTCAAGATGACTCTTCATGAGAAAATGCATCCCATTCCTCTTTTGTCTTTACCATGTGACTCTTTAACTTCTCCATGGGCCCTCTTTTGACTTATATGCAAACAAAAATATATTCATTAATATTAAATAAATATTAACACATATTAGCCAAGATATGAATATTAAAAATACCATTAAATGCAATGGGGCCTTTATCACCAATGCTAGACCTTAGACATTAATGACAATATTTCCAACAATATCCCCCTTTGTCATTGATGGAAACCTCAAATTGAAATTGCCACATCCTAAAACCTGTAATGCACATGTCAACCTATACATACTACCATCTAAAAAACATACAATAACTTCTCCTTATTGTATAAACCTATACCTATTCCCTATACCTATTTTTGCACCTATTTATATACCTATACATATTTATGTTCTTCTCCCCCTTTGACATTAATTCCAAAGGGCCTATCTTAGAGATAACACTTTGTTCCCCCTCAAATGATGTTGATCCTCAATGGTAGGAAGTAAAATAAATTACTCCCAACTTCTCTCATAGATACTCAAATGTGTCCTTTGGTAGTGCCTTTGTGAAAATATCTAAAATCTACTTTGTAGTACCAATATATTCCATCTTAAACTATTGATTTGTAACCTACTCTCTCAAAAAGTGATATCTAATGGGAATATGTTTTGTTCTTCAATGCATCACTATATTCTTCTAAATATTATTAACACTTGTGTTGTCACAAAAAATAGAAATAGGTTCATCATATTTTACCTTGATATCTTTCAAAGTTCACTTCATCCAAATCACTTGAGTACAACACAATATCACTGTTATATATTTTGATTCAACTATAGAAAGTGATATTCAATTTTTCCTTTTTCTTAGCCATGATACTACCACTGAGGAAGAAAACTCCTCCACTTATACTCTTTTTATCATCCAAGTAACCTACCCAATCTGAATCTGTATAAGCAACCAAAGTGAAATCTCTATTTGTGGGATACCATAATCCATAATCCAATGTTCCCTTAATATATCTAAATATTCTTTTCACCAACTAAACATGACTATCTTTTGGGGCTAACTGATATCTTACAGCCATACCTACTGCATGCATGATGTCTAGCCTTGATGTTTTCAAATATAAAACACTACCAATCATATATCTATACAAAGATTGATCTACAATAGGTGAATCTTCATCCTTACCTTATTTCCTATACTCATTAATGTGCCAACTGGTACACAATCCTAAAAATCAAATTTCTTCAACATTTCCTTGGCATATTTACTTTGAGATATGAAAATTCCTTTATCTAACTGAATTATTTACAATCCTAAGAAAAATGACAATTCTCCAAGCATAGACATTTCAAATTCTTTTGTATATTATCAAAATAATTCTTTTGTCATCTTTTCAATGTTTCCTCCAAAAATGATGTCATCAATATATACCACAACAATCAATTAATGCTCACCTTCTATTTTGATGTAGAGATTATTGTCAGCAAATCCTCTCTTGAAACCTTAATCCTATAGGTAGTTATCAAGTCTTACATACCAAGCTCTAGGATCTTGTTTCAATTCATATAGTGCTTTCTTCAATATGCATACATTGTTACTAGTATTTGAGAGAATAAATCCCTCAGGACACTCAATATAGACCTCTTCTTCTAGATTCCCATTTAGGAAGATAGATTTGACACCCATTTGAAATACTTTGAAATTTTTAAACACTCCATATGCAATAAACATTCTAATAGCCTCTATCCTTTCCTTTGGTGCAAAAGTTTCTTCAAAATCTATTCCCTGAATATGAGCATATCCTTTATATACTAATCTTGCTTTATTCCTGGTCACTTCTCCATTTTCATTCAACTTATTTCTCTAAACCCATTTTGTTCCTATCACATTATGATCTTTTGAGCTAGGAACTAATTCCAAAGTATCATTCTTTTCTATATAATTTATTTATTCATCCATTGCCTTAACCCAATGCTTATGATGTCTAGCTTCTAAAAAAGTTTTAGGCTAAATTTTAGATAAAAAAGAGAAATTAACTTGCTCAAATTCACTTACCAATATTCTTCTGGTGTGAATTCTTTCATTTATGTCCCTGATGATGTCACTTTCATTATGATTTATCTACACATATTTGGATGGGATTTTGGTTTTTTTTTTTCTCCTTCTTCT
The DNA here is from genome assembly GCA_037957365.1 of Torreya grandis. Lineage (NCBI taxonomy): Eukaryota > Viridiplantae > Streptophyta > Pinopsida > Cupressales > Taxaceae > Torreya > Torreya grandis. The sequence goes on from JARHVA010004789.1 coordinate 204,012, forward strand.
CATCTTCATCTAATTCTTCAAAATCTTCATCTAATTCTTCAATATAGACCTCTTCTTCTAGAATCTTATTCTCTATACATCTACAACCAACACATCTAAATATTTTCTCTTAATTTCACAACCTTCTGCATAAGACTTTAATGTGTGCCCCTAATCACACATTTGACTTGCACTAAAAATATTATGCTTAATACCTACATACAAAACATTTTTAGTTGTAGTTATACCATTAACAAAAATTAGTGTACCTTTTTTGGCAATTCTACTAGTAGTATTATATCTAAATTTCAATACGCCACCATTGATATTATTCAAGGTTATGAAATATATCTTGTATCCTATCATGTGCCTAAAAAATCTACTATCAATTAACCATGGCTTTTATTCATTTCTTTCATGGAAAGTTGTCTATACTAACATAAATTTTTTAGGTTGTTTCTTCTACCATGAACCTATCTACACTTTCTTCTTGATGAATGGAGCCTTGAAACTCTAGTCTTTCTTGACTAACTCAAACACACTTCTAAAGTACTAGGTTATGTGTCTAAAGTTTTTGCACTTGTAACATATTATGACCTCTTCATTAAACTTTGATAGAGGATCAAAGGAGTTGTGGCTTTTGCTTGACTCTACATGAGTTTCCTTCTCTTTATTTTTGAAATTTTTAGCCCTTTTTCAACATTCTATTTTATTATGACCATATCTATTACAATAGAAATAATAACCATAAAAATAGGACCTATTTTTGTATCTCTGACCTGATTTCCTTTTGTATCTTTGTTCCTTCTATCTTTCTTTGTTTGAGATGTCCTATGTATTCTTAACTTCTCTTTTTATTTCTTCTTTTATAAGAGCTTCAAAATATCTCTTTCCTTTTTTAATTTTAACCTTGTCTATGAAAGTAGTGGCCTCCCCTTTCTCTTTTTCAAATCTGATACCTATTTTATCAGACATTGATCTTTGACTTTCTAATATCTTATTCAACATATTAGTGTTCTCAAATTTTGAAACATTGGCTTCTCTATGATTTATTAATTTATTTGTTTTCTCAAGATCTACTTTTAAAGAAGCAATTTCAATAACATACCTTTCAAATTATTTACTTACTTTTTACAGATGTGTCATTAGATATCTTTCATTCTTCTCAACTTTTTCAAAGTGTGTTTGTAGATGTTCAATTGTTTCCTTTGACTCCTTTTCAATTTTCTCAATTTGGAGCTCCAATATTTGACCTTCTTCTCAAGAGATTTTAACTCTTTTAAGGCACAAATGAGTTCTACCAGATTCACTTCGGTTTTCATCATGTTCTTCTTCTTTATCATCTATACTTTTTCTTACAGAGGCATCATCATGTATGGCCATGAATAGAATCTCTTTTTCTTCTAAATCACTGATTCCTCTATCTTTGGTTGAGCTAGGATCTTTAGAATATAAACTCTTATTCTCGAATCCTTTCTTGAATTTTCCTTTGAAATTCTTATTGTATGTAGACTTTCATTCTTCATTTTCACCATTACCCTTATCTGGGCACTTAGTTGTGAAATGTCCAATATTTTCATAATTAAAACATTTAAAAGGTAATTTTCCTTGATATTTACCTATGCCCTTTTTTGATTTGCAAATGAATAGATCTCTATTATCATCTTCATCATCATGAGAGCTGTCACTTGATTCTTGAATCTTAGCCTTCTCTTTCTTTGATGTCTTGAAAGTATCTTCTCTCTTTGAGGTTTTTTCTTGTTTGGTTTGTATCTCATATGATGTAAGAATACCATGTAGCTCATCCATCTTTAGCTTGGCTAAATTTTTAATCTCTTCAATTGCCAAAACTTTTGCATCATATCTCAATGGTAGAGATCTCAAAACTTTTTGTACCATGATTGATTCTTCTAACTTTTCTCCAAGACATTGAATCTGATTAACTATTTGATCAACCCACAAAAGGTAAATTTCTATATTTTCTTCCTCTCCCATCTTCAAACTCTCAAAATATGTTCTGAAAGTCTGAAGCTTAGATTTCTAAACCTTTTCATCACCTTTGTGAATATTATCAATCTTTATGCAAGTTTCATGAGTAGATTTAAATTACATAGCTTTAATAAATTTTGATTCACATAAACCACCTAAAATAACATCTAAAGCTTTAACATTATTTTCACTTACCTTCTTTTTCACTAGAATAGTTACAAGTGTTTGTGGCTCTTCATATTCCTCCACCACTACTTGCCAAATTTCAAATCCAAGAGCCATAAAATAATTCCTCATCCTTATGTTATAAAAAGAATAATTTTTCTCATCAAACAAAGGTGCCTTATTTGTAGAAAAACCTTCATGTGATCCAGCCATTGTGTTTTCCTTGATCTACCTTCAAGCTATAAAACTTTTTTAGAAAGAACATGCTCTGATACCAATTGTTAAGCATGAAATATATTGAGAGGGGGTGACTTAGTATATCATATGTCTTTTACTTAAATTTATTTCTTTTCTTTAACCACTTAATCAAACATTCAATATATGCAATAAAACTAGAAAAATAACATGCACCACATAAAAGAGAGAGACACTAGATTTTTATGTGGAACCCAAAGTGAGAAAAACCATGGAGAATAATCTCAAGTATATAAATGAAAACCAACTCAAATTACAAAGTTAACAAGCACCAACTTGCAAGAGAATCAACCCCTTTATTTAGCACCAACACAACAACTATTTGTGAGCACCAACCCATAGGAGCACCAACCCCTCTTGTGTATAAAACACAACTATATCTCAATGTTGTGTACTCAACAAATGATAGAACTCTACAATATCTCATACTTTTCTCTCCTCTTTTCTTATATAAAACAATTAGAAAACCATGCACTCTCTTGCATATTACAAATGTATTCTCAATCCTTTATTTATAGCTTTCCAAATGACCTTTGGCATTCCCATTAAAACTCATGGAAAATGGTGCCAAAATTGCATGGCCCTTCATATCCTCGCATTTGAAAAGTCACACAGTGACCCTTCATAATCAAAAGATCCTTTCCTCTTTTGTCTTTATCTTGGTGAATTTTCATATTCCTTAAAGTGTCCCTTCATGGAAAAATGTACTATACCCTTTTTTTTCACATGGTGACTCTTGGAATTCCTCAAGATGACTCTTCATGATAAAATGCATCTCATTCCTCTTTTGTCTTTACCCCATGACTCTTTGTCTTCTCCATGGGCCCTATTTTGACTTATATGCAACAAAAAATATATTCACTAATAAAAAATAAATATTAACACATATTATCCAAGATATGAATATTAAAAATACCATTAAATGAAATGGGGAATTTATCACTAATGCTAGACTTTTGACATCAATGACAATATTTCCAACATATCTGAGGCTGAGTTCACCAAAGTGATCTAATGAAAGTCTACCAAGTAAATTTGGGATAAATTACAAACCTACTAAAGTAAATTTGAAGGTATCAAAATGAAAGAAGAAGATACTATGGCATCCTATCTTCTAAGGGTTGATGAGGTAGTAAACATGATCAAAAGTCTTGGAGAGGTGATTGATGAAGATATTGTAGTACAGAAGGTATTGAGGATTATTACACTCATGTTTGATTTAAAAGTTTTTATTATAGAATAAATTTATGATCTCACTTATTTGAAGATGGATGAACTACATGGAATCCTTATTGCCTATGAGATGAGAGTTGATGATAATAGACCTCCTACGAAGGAAGCAACATTCAAGGTGATCAAGGAGACAATCCAAGATAAACAAGTTAAGTCTTGAATATTTTGATCTTAATGAAGATCAACTTGAAGCCATGATTGTAATAAAATGTAATGTAGGATCAGGTAGGTATGAAGGAAAACTTCATTTTAAATGTTTATCATGTGGTAAAGTTGGTCATTTTATAATTAGATGTCCTGATAGAGACAAGTTTTAACATAAAGAAATCTAAAGGTCCTAGTAAGTATAGAAATTTATTTAGTAAGAAAAATGGAAAGAAGGAATCATACAAAGGTAGTAAGAGCTTTTACCATGAAAAAGATAGTAACTCATCTGTAGAATAAGTAAACACATTTGACAATGATGATTCTTTTCATAATGAGGACAAGGAGACATTACTCATGGTTTTTATTGATGATGAAGGTGAATGTTCTTTAAGAAGAGATTTATTTGGTAGAGATATGATGCTAATCATTCCTTAGCTAGCTCTGTTATTTGACTGCAAACAGGGATATGGCACCTTTCATGAACTTTTATGGCTTCACGTCATTATCTTATCTTATACTTGGACTCATCTGTTTTATTTAGTATGTTCAATTTTGGAAAGATATATTGCAGCTTCATCACTGTATTACTGTTGTTTGCAAAATATCAAAATATCAGGAATCAAACCTCTTCTTATGCTTACCATCATTCTCATTCTCAAAGCATCTGGACAAGTCACGATCACTGAACATCGCTATCAGCTGAAAGGCATTGATAAAAACAGGGTGAATATTCAATAGTTCTTTTAATAAGATCGTCAATGGCTGTATTGCAAATGCAGAGACCTTATCCCACAATGAACTTTTGAGCTTCTCTTTTCTTTAATGGTTACAAAGCCATTCCCAAACAAAGATCATGTTCTTTTAAAAAAAAACACCTTTATCTTTATGTCTCACAGGCTCGGTCTTATATACAGACCTCCGTCTAAATATATTAAACTCGAACAAAATAAAAAGCTCATTTTAAAAGGCTCTGGACTACCCAATACATATCAAGAATTGAACTACGTGGCTATGAAGCCATTATATTTTGTCCTCCACCCAAGGCTATAACAGCCTTTACAAATAGGCTTAGATCACTCTTTTCGGGGCTGTATAGAGGTGCCTCCATGTGGGACTACATAATTTTGATGTGCTGTCACCCATTCAGGACCTAGGCACAGGGGAGTTTAATGTTATATATTTTCTAATTTCTCAAAACATTTCAATCTAACAATCGCCCAATCTGCGGGCATTGACAGGAATTTTTATTAAAATAGGATTCCAGGCTTCGGTTCACAATCCAATTCAACCTAGTCAGCAAACTCGGATGCAGGCTGAACAGAATGGTTCGGTGCAAATTACTACAGCAAGCCCAGGCCCAAAACATTTCAATATAATAATTAATACAAACACTAAAATCTCTATTCCAAAATGGCATGTTTGGATCGAAGGTCTGCTTGCATCCAAAGATAATGCAACTGAAGATCCAAAACTGTAGGATAATATTATCCGTCCATAGTTACAAGGAAAAGTCTACAACCTCATCAAACAAAATCAGACAGTATGCCTGGGAATGAATCTTGATTTTGCTTTTGCTTGTATGTTTGGTGTTTCTCAACAGTTTATGCTTCAATTACTAGAAATCCTCGTAAAGAAAGGCATATATTTGTATTGATTTTAGAAATAGTCCAAAACAGACAATTGCTCTCCATTTCTATCAAATCTTAAAGCTTCTATGGTTGCATCTCAACCAAAATCCCTTAGACACCATGGACACTATGTGCAAGAATAAACAAATACAAATACATATGGAAACTGTACCTCAAATCTTGTTGTGTCATACTATCTTATTTTCTTGCTGAATAAGAATTTCTCCTTCTATCCTTCCTCTCCTCCACGTCCTGCTCATCCTCTCCTCTTTCTTCTATATCACCTTCCTCTCATCCTTCTCTCTCTCTCTCTCTCTCTCTATATATATATATATATATATATATATATATATATTGTTTTTTTAAAACCTCCTCTCTCTAATTTCTACGCCAACTTGGGCTGAAGGTAAAACAGAAACAGTTTTCAAATTTTCAACAACATTCTAAGGTTGAAGTATTTTCAACCATTCCTCCTCTAATTTCTCAACAGCCCCACATTTACCTTTTACTTTTATTTATTTATTTTTACAATTACCCCTCAGTAAAAGCATATGGGAGGGAAAATATAATAAATCGAATTTGAATGCAGATGCTCCTGCATCATACTCTCCCTCTGGGAACAATTTGAACCTTGGTTCAAATGAAATGCTGCCTCCATGCTTTAGCCTTCATTCTATACCTGGATCCCAAGGTCTTCTTGTCAATGATAATGCTTGAATTTGTCTTTGCTGGTCTTTGTCCTTCATCTTGCTATTCTTCCGCTTCTGGTATGTTCTTCTTCTCATTTCTTTCTCAGCTACCATCTCCCACTTCCATGCTTCTTCATCTTCATATATGTCTTCAAAGTTTTCATCTTCCATACCTGCATTCAAAACATCAAAATCCACCTTAGTAGAAAAACATTGAGGCCATGAAGCCCCTTGGCTGCCTTCACATTTCTGCTCCTATTTCTTGACCAAAACTGCCTTAGTCTCATTGCTTTGCTCTTGTCTTGTCTCACTCTTTCCAATGCTGCCTTCATCATGGTTTGTACCTTTACAAAACTCTCTTGGAGGATTCAACAACTCTTCTATCCTCTTCAACTCTTCACTCAACACAAGCTCATCCAAATCTTCATGTCCTATATCAAACTTAGGACCAGATTGCCTTTCATCCTCTATAAGTACATTCATCCACTTTATAGTTTCTCTATACAAATTAGCTTCTTCATCCACATCAGTATACTCATCAAAAACAATTATAGTATTCATACCTTCTGTCTTCTTGCTTTCTTCAATCGCTGCCTGAAGCCATCTTGTCTGTTCTACTGCATATTCTTTCCTTTCCTCATCATCCATCCCTTTGGAAGTCTCTCCTTGCTGCATATTAGTTCTTACAGCCACTTTCCATTCCTCATTTTTCATAAAAATATCATTAAATGATTCAAACAAATCATTATCCCTTTTGTTGCAAGCAATTGACTTACCTTTCCATGTACTTGTGTTATCCTTCACCTTTCTCCATTGATTTCTTGGTGTTGCTGTCTGAACACTCACATCTTCTTCACTCTTTGCCTTCTTAGGCACCCACATTTTTTTCTCATTCTTACCATTTGACTTCACAAGCCATTTAGGCATCCTGTAACCATGCTTTTGTACCAGCACCTCCTCTTGCTTGGGAGTTTGTTTCTTCCACCATTTAGGCATCACATATCCATGGTTAATTGGAAACTTTATCTTTCTCTTTGTTTCCTGCATATCAACAGTTTCATGCTTATAAGAAGAATCAAGTATTGAACTCAACTTTACCTCCTTAATGGGCTGCTTCAATTGCATGGCTTCTTGATTATCTGTCCTTTCTTTTTCCTTTATGCTTGGCTGTCCTCTTTCTTCTTCCTGGCCTTCAATGGCATCATAGAATTCAGCTTCATCTTCTACTTCTCCTCTCTCATGCATTAACCAATGCACCTTATCAACAGCATCAAACTTACTTCTCTCTCCTGTACATTCACTTATGCATTTGGTGTCTTTTCCTACACCAATTTCTTTACTCTCCAAGGTCTTTCTCTTGACCTTCACAACGTTGTTTATACCTGCACTTACCCATTCAAAAACAGCATTAAATACAAAAACAAGAGACCATAATGTCTCTATGAGTATCCTCTTAATGGACATTCTAAGTGCTCTTCCTGGCACTTCCTCTTTTCTCTCTTCTCTCTTGTTCTCCTCAATGAGAACCTTCTTCTCAACTTCTTCTTGTTGCTGCTCACTTGGCAACCTCCTTATCTTCTTGCCCCTTTGGACTTCCCTCTTTATGGCAATCTTCATTTGCCTTCTCCTTTTCATTAAGAGAACTATTGGCCACTTTATCCTCTTCTTCATTGGCCATACCCATGTTTGTCTATTCAGCTGCATCCAAGACTCATACTTATCTTTAACCTTAGCTAATTCTTTCTTGAAACTAGCAATTTCTTTATTAAACTCAACATTAGTCATACCTTTGATGCTTGTTTTCCTCTTGCTACCCTTACATGCCTTGCTACTCTGCAGTGCTTTCAACAACACTTCCATCTCTGAGATCTTCACCCAAGTCTTTTCCACCTTGGTCTCTTGATCCCTTGTCTCACCCAAGCCTTTTCCTTGACTGGTCTTTTGACAATCTACTTGATCTCACCTAGGCCTTTTGCATCCTAGTCTTTTGATCCTCTTCTCTCAATCTTGCAGCAATTCTTTAGACAATTCTTCAACAAACACAAATTACAAATCCAAGCTTACCTTGCTTTGGATCTTTCTCCTTCTAGGTAGTCCCTCTATCACTCTTCTCAAAACTTCATCCTGTACCTCACCTAAGTCTGTTTCACCTTAGTCTTTTGGCAAGCTATCCAAGCTTCTTCTTGGATCTTCTTCTCTAAGCCTTCCTTGGCTTCTTCTCTTAAGCCTCAATGGCTTGGCTGCCTTCCTCTTCACCTATTACTTCTTAACAAAATAAACTCATATCAAAAGTAAAGTTGCTCATACCTTTTTTTTCTAGCAGAGTCTTCCAATGCTTGTCCCCTGTTGATCTCTTTGCCAAATCCTTCACAACTGTAACATCATTCACAAATGCAACCATTCCAAATTCTGCAACAACTTGTGATCAATTCCTAAATCCCCAAGAGCTTCAAGCTCTGATACCAAATGATGCTAATCATTCCTTAGCTAGCTCTATTATTTGACTGCAAACAGGGATATGGCACCTTTCATGAACTTTTATGGCTTCACGTCATTATCTTATCTTATACTTGGACTCATCTGTTTTATTTAGTATGTTCAATTTTGGAAAGATATATTGCAGCTTCATCACTGTATTACTGTTGTTTGCAAAATATCAAAATATCAGGAATCAAACCTCTTCTTATGCTTACCATCATTCTCATTCTCAAAGCATCTGGACAAGTCACGATCACTGAACATCGCTATCAGCTGAAAGGCATTGATAAAAATAGGGTGAATATTCAATAGTTCTTTTAATAAGATCGTCAATGGCTGTATTGCAAATGCAGAGACCTTATCCCACAACGAACTTTTGAGCTTCTCTTTTCTTTAATGGTTACAAAGCCATTCCCAAACAAAGATCATGTTCTTTTAAAAAAAAACACCTTTATCTTGATGTCTCACAGGCTCGGTCTTATATACAGACCTCTGTCTAAATATATTAAACTCAAACAAAATAAAAAGCTCATTTTAAAAGGCTCTGGACTACCCAATACATATCAAGAATTGAACTACGTGGCTACGAAGCCATTATATTTTGTCCTCCACCCAAGGCTATAACAGCCTTTACAAATAGGCTTAGATCACTCTTTTCGGGGCTGTATAGAGGTGCCTCCATGTGGGACTACATAATTCTGATGTGCCGTCACCCATTCAGGACCCAGGCACAGGGGAGTTTAATGTTATATATTTTCTAATTTCTCAAAACATTTCAATCTAACAATCACCCAATCTTCGGGCATTGACAGGAATTTTTATTAAAACAAGATTCCAGGCTTCGGTTCACAATCCAATTCAACCTAGTCAGCAAACTCGGATGCAGGCTGAACAGAATGGTTAGGCACAAATTACTACAGCAAGCCCAGGCCCAAAAGATTTCAATACAATAATTAATACAAACACTAAAATCTCTATTCCAAAATGGCACGTTTGGATCGAAGGTCTGCTTGCATCCAAAGATAATGCAACTGAAGATCCAAAACTGTAGGATAATATTATCCGTCCATAGTTACAAGGAAAAGTCTGCAACCTCATCAAACAGAATCAGACAGTATGCCTGGGAATGAATCTTGATTCTGCTTTTGCTTGTATGTTTGGTGTTTCTCAACAGTTTATGCTTCAATTACTGGAAATCCTCGTAAAGAAAGGCATATATTTGTATTGATTTTAGAAATAGTCCAAAACAGACAATTGCTCTCCATTTCTATCAAATCTTAAAGCTTCTACGGTTGCATCTCAACCAAAATCCCTTAGACACCATGGACACTATGTGCAAGAATAAACAAATACAAATACATATGGAAACTGTACCTCAAATCCTATTGTGTCATACTATCTTATTTTCTTGCTGAATAAGAATTTCTCCTTCTATCCTTCCTCTCCTCCACGTCCTGCTCATCCTCTCCTCTTTCTTCTATATCACCTTCCTCTCATCCTTCTCTCTCTCTATATATATATATATATTTTTTGTTTTTTTTAAAACCTCCTCTCTCTAATTTCTACGCCAACTTGGGTTGAAGGTAAAACAGAAACAGTTTTCAAATTTTCAACAACATTCTAAGGTTGAAGTATTTTCAACCATTCCTCCTCTAATTTCTCAACAGCCCCACATTTACCTTTTACTTTTATTTATTTATTTTTACAATTACCCCTCAGTAAAAGCATATGGGAGGGAAAATATAATAAATCGAATTTGAATGCAGATGCTCCTGCATCAAGATAGCTTAGAGGAAGAAGATAAGAAAGTCACTCTTGAATATAAATATCTAGATACTGTGGAAGAAATGGAGATGCTACAAAGAAAGAATAGAAAACAAGATTTCTTGATCAAATCCTATGAGGAGTAAATTGAAATTTTTGAAGGAAGGATAAGTAATGAAGTCAAAGAGCATGATGAGATCACACATCTTCAAATTCAAGTTTTTACTATTAATAAATAAATAAAGAGTAAGGATGAAGAGTGTATCATGTATCAAATAACGATAGAGACTTTGAAGATAAAATTGAGTCAAGCTATGATCAAAGATACAATTGATGATTTAGATAATAAGAATGAATTGATGAATGCTCTTGCAGATCTAAAGATTGAGAAGAAAAAAATAAAAATATGATGTCACAAATCAAGGACTATGAAGAGCAATCTAGTGTGTTTGAATCAAAAATGAATGATGACACCAAGGAACATTAAGATATTGTCAAACATCTCAATAGTTAATTATAAACTATGTTTATAGCCTAAAATCAAAATAAGATGAGTGCTTAAGGTATGAGATTGAAATTGAGTCACTAAAAGTTGTGTTAGATAAGACATCTTGTAATGTGAAGTCATTTTTCAAATATGAAAAGAGATAAAATGATCTTGAAAGTATTTGAAGTAGTGAAAAGCATGTTATTGATAGATTTTGTCTTTGATACAAAGAAGAACAAAAGCATGTAACTCAAGACAAGATAAAGGATGATGTGAACAAGGATAGTCAGACTTTGAAGATCAAACATTGGTTTAGGAATGAAGGTATTAGTAAAATGAAGATAAATCAGATCAAACAACCAAATGCTATGAGGTATGCAAATTTCAATGGTCATTATTATTCTTGTAATTAGTTTGGTCATAGATCAAAAGATTTTGAAATATCCTCAAGTAATGAATTTGCATGGAATCATGAGAAATAAAATGGCAAGCACGAAGAATATCATCACTCAATATAGTCAATAGGTTCACAAGGAAATAATGACATCTTTTGCTACAAGTGTCAAGGGTTTGGTCATATTGTAAAGTTTTACAATATCTTCATCAAGAAACCAAATGATTAGGTATATGAACAAATTGATAAAACTTTAAGGATTCATCATATATCTTAATCACAAGGTATGTACAATTTGAGAAACCTCATTTATTTCAAATGTCATGAGAGAAATCACATAGCAAGGTTCTGCAAGAGTGATTAGTATTCTACTTCAAAAATTATCAATCCTATCATGAAGAGAAGGAGTCATAGTGTATAGATACCTAAGTAAGTAAATGAAAAATAGGCTCAAAATGGATTATTTTCCATGATATAATAGGGAACAAGTTCAAGTATCAAGTAATAAGCCTTATTTGCTTAAATAGACAAGAAAATCAAGTAGGATCCTAAGATAAAAGAAAAGAATAAGGTTGAGAACTCATTCAAAGTCAATCTGAAGATGAGGAAGGATTGCAAGTCAAGTAAGAGCATGGAGATATGGGAGTCTTCTAATTTTTAGAATATTTATTCCCTTCATGACCAGTGGGTGTCTCTATCTATGATTTTTAGGAGGTAGGATCCTAAGATAAAAGAAAAGAATAAGGTTGAGAACTCATTCAAAGTCAATCTGAAGATGAGGAAGGATTGCAAGTCAAGTAAGAGCATGGAGATATGGGAGTCTTCTAATTTTTAGAATATTTATTCCCTTCATGACCAGTGGGTGTCTCTTTCATGTGTGAAATCAAGTGTGTATGCTCTAGGTAATGATCAAAATGCCAATCAATATATAAATTGAAGGCAAAGGGTAAGAAAGAGATTATAAAATATAAGCTTATACATGAAGCATTTTGATAAGGTTAAATTAGTTTGGATGCTAGTTTAAGAGGCTAATTAGTAAAGACAAGGATAAGTAATTTCATGACAAGAATATCATTTGAAGATGTGTTTGGCTAAGGGGTACCTAACTCAGTTAGCTCGAGTGTCTTTAAGAAGATGTGCATGATGTGAGGGGGAGCATATGTAAATATTATTTAGTCATGATAGAAGTGTGAATATGTCGACTATAGTTGTGAATTCAAGAAGAATGATATGATTACTTAATCAAACCAAGTCATGTATTTTGATAAGGTATTGAATATTCATGCATAAGCAAAGAGAGCTTGTGAGTTATGTAGGTAGATAGGTCTAAGGATAAAAAAATCCCAAGTTTAGATTGGTGTATGTTAAATAAAAAATGACATGAAGTGGATCTTAATGTTAGAAGGATTTTTCTAAGCTCTCTGAGTAGTTTGTCAGGTTCAAAGATTAGAGAAGTTGAAGTTCAAATTGGTACATGTCAAAGGGGGCTAAATTGATTCATATGCTTGAAAGTATGTAAGTATCATGAGCATCTTAATAGTATTTAAATTCATATATAATGTTGAGGAATGTTTATTGACATGTTGAGGAAGAGACCCATTGTCATTAATGTCAAAGGGGGAGAAAGATCAGAATGAAGAAGTTCAAATGAGTAAGAAGTCATTCTGAGGGTGTTTTACCACCAATAGCAAAGGGAGATATTATTGAGCATGGTCAATAATGTCTTAGGTTGTCATTAATGTCAAAGAGAGCATATGGGTTTAGTACATGAATGACAAAGAAGTTGTATTTGATAACTTAGAGAGATATGGTATATTTTTATATCTATAAAGATAAATAAGAAGTTTTGAGGCATCCATAGATGTCTTGGTGAAGTTCTAGTGTATCACTTGATCATTTGGAAAGAGAAACATACATATTTTATCTTAAGAGACGCTAGATCATCACTACACATCATGTAAATATGAGTGATCTAATAAGTTTGTGCATTTTGTGTAGGTACTCATAAATTCAACTATGGTAAATGTTTTTCATGGAGATGTTATCTATAGTGCCAATATGGTACTTTTAAGATTTGGACTCTTGAAGTGTTTTCTAGCTCAAGCTATAAGCCTTCAAAGTTGCTCTTGTAGACTATGATGTGCCAGAGACTGTCAAGTTTAACTACATTAAAGTTTGGTGTCAAATAGTCAAGTAGATATATTAATAAGCATTCATCATCCATAATGTTATCCAATAGCACACATGAAGTCAATATGTCGAAGGTTCTTGAGATTTAATGCACTAGTGACATGTGTCTCAATCTCATTGATTTTATAGAAGATCAATAGTATGTGTGTGTTCATGTAGATGGAGATCAATAGTGTAGGTCGAGTCAAATAGTCAAATGTGTAGAAGGCACATAGAGCTACCAAGTGGCATAATCATGAAATCTCATATCAAAGATTAATGGTAAGTTTTTCAAGGTAAATATGAGGCTACTCTCAAGGATATCGATGGTGCATATTTATGAAAAGTTGATAGGGATCATGATATGATACAAAGTGTCTGATGTTTAGCATTTACATAGTTACCATTGGAATTTAAATATTCAAATTTGTGAAACAAAATAGTGATGGGTTTTTTATCTATATCTTAAGCACATGTTAGAATTTTCTAATGGAGCAAAAAGCAAAGTTGAAGAGGAATTAAAGGCACATCCAATAAAGTTTATTAAAAGGTTTGAATTTTTATAAAGTGGTAGATATTGAGCTCCAAAGTTTACTATATGTTCATTTATGGTGGTTGTATGTACAAAATAATGTTTGAGTAATTTGTGATTTAGCAAAAAAGTGTCTTGGTAGGAGTAATCACCTGAAGATGTCTTAGAGGTCATATGGAGTGGACCCATGTATTTGAAAGTGACTTTATGTTCTTGTTTTCTTGATGAAATGATAATTGGGTGAATAGGTCTCCATGAGATCTAAAAGGGCTACTAAGGCCTAATTGAAAGGCATAGCTACTTAAGTGTGACCTATAGATGCTATGGCCAATCTGTAAGGATGGTATTGAGATTTGTGTTAGCATGATAGATATGTTAAGGATTAAGGCAAGTATTATGGCTGACATAGAATTTGATATACATGAAGACTTTATAAAGAGTGAAGACCAAGGTAAGGGTTTTTAGACTTGATGTGGATGTGTTGAGAGAGTAGAAGATAGAGATAAAGGAAAGAGATCAAAGGGAGTGTGCTCAGTGGATGGATTAAAGTTTAGAGTAGATTGAGGATGAGAGAAGAAGCCTATAGTGATCCAAAAGGGTTGTTTGGATACATTTCTTATATGATCAATTTTGAGTGTGTATGAAGAGTTAAAAGATAGTTGTTATACATTGTTTCTCCATTAGATTGGAAGACAATCAATGTTGTGGAGATATTGTTTTCTTAAGTGTTTTATGGGTGATAAACATCTAAAACAAGTGGGTGATTTTTAATAATTAGGGGTTCATGCTCCTTGTTAAATGGGTGCTTGACTAAAAGGTCTCATATTTTTGATCATATTAAAAGACAAGTAGTCCATATGTTTGTAAGATTGAGAGTGGATTTTATTCTCCAAGAGGTTTTCCCATGTAGATCTTATGTTATGTGTGTGATCTTGAATCATCTTTCTTATTCATTATTATGAAAATTTATATGCTTTATGAATGATTGTGGTCATTGATTAAGATTTTAAGGATTAAAATTAAAGTTTGAAATATACTGCATCACTGATTCACCACCCCCCCTTCTCAGTGATTTTACCTTCAACACATAGTTCACCATTAATTTGCATGTGTAACTAATTAAAGAAGTCAAAATATAACTCAAATAAATGGGTAAGTTCATGGATTTATGGAATAATTATTTGGACATTTTTGTGTAATGTAGACATGTTATTTCATAATGCATAGACCTTATAGAAATAACACATACATGTTATTAAAAAGTAGCCTTGGAAAGTAACAAGTCATAACACATATTCGTTATATAACATGTACATGTCATAATTCACATTAATTATATAATGAAAAGAGTGTGTACGTGTTGTTCTAATGTAACATATAAGCTAAAAAACCATGTCCAAATTCCAAATAAACCATTTCACTTTGTCTCATCTCTCTTCTTTATCATTAAGAGGATAAAATGCATCATTGTTTCTAGTTAGCTTGATAAATAGATAATGTTATCATCGAGGGTAGGTAATCAATAAAAATTCATATTTTTTAACACAAAATTGTAGCGATTATTTTTTATTTGCATTATTTTTTGTTAAACACATTTTTTTGTTTGAATGGTATATTTAAGTTTAATACAACATCCTCATAACCCTCCTATCCCTCCTATTATTCAATAAGACCCCCCATATCGTTAAGAGGCTTTGGTTGCACACATAGTCAAGAATAAAATGTAAATCAAAGAGACAATTAAGAGAATGAGGGACCCTAGTTTGACTAACACCCATTGTATGTATTTGGATTGTACCATAAACTTAGTACTAAGGCAAGTTAACTTAATAATGAGTCAACTAAATTTATGAAAATCTTATAGAGAGACATGTAGGGCTTACTATGTTAATAAATTTTCAAAACATGAAGTAAAGAACAAACACATTACAAATTGTGTATTATTCATTGATCCATCAACTAATTCACCTTTTTCGTTATCAAAAAAAGGTTTTCAATCCATTGATGCCAACATTATTCAATAATAAACATCATTTGGGACTTATGATGGATGGTATTTGATTACCCACCTTGTATCAACTATGACGTTCCATTATATTTTTTTATAAAATTGCATTGCAAGTTTATCCTCATTGAGATTCCCAAGTATTTTGACTACTCAGAGTTTCAGGGACAAAGGGAAGTCTTTATGTAGGATAGAATATGTGCAAGTCATGCCCCTAATTTGAATATAAGATTCCCTACCCAAAATCCACTTTAACCTAAAATCCCCCTTACAGTGAAGGAGGTCATCAAGGACACATTACATGCACTTCATTCACTTATTGATACACTCATTTATCATATGTGTAAGCTTTTTGAGACTAAGGTTAGAAAGGGTGGACATGGGAGTACTCCACAGCAGATGCATTTCATGGTGCATATCTTATGCTGATATATGCACTAGAACTTTATATGATGATGGTGGTACTTCAGAGGGCTTAGATGCTCTTATTTTGACTAATGCATTTTGGCACACAGATTTGGTATGTAGATGTCAACTACACATGTAGGGATATTATATATTTTAAATGTTAAATTTCAAATATATTTTTATTTAAAAGGTAAAAATTAATTTACATATTATTTCAATAATATATATGTAATTTTTATGTTGTAGGACAAGATTCTACCATCATCTTCATAGCCATTTTGTGGGCCATATACTACTACATTTATTGACATTACTCATTTGATATATACATATAAAAATATAATTTTTCATTAATATTATATTTCATGTACATGTGTTTATTTATATAGATCTATGCTCAACTAACAATCATATATTATTTGTTTAGTTGATGATCACAATGTATACTCCTCCATTTATATGGGAATAAATACATATAGGAAATATTTCTAAAATTTAATCTATGTAGCCACTCATTGAGGTGTGTTAACTTGTAATTTTAAATTGTAAATATATATTTATTTTAATATTTTTTCTCTACACCTGGGTGAATATGACTTACATGAATGTATTGTGTATGTCAGGTTATCCAATGACGTTTGATAGTCCCATGATTAATATGACACCTTCTCATATTTTCCCCTTGTTCACACTCTTATGTATGTAACTTGACTTGTCATTGACCTTGTTGAGGATTAGAGTAAAATTGGGTGTGACCATGAGATTGTGGTAAGTATATGTTTAAATAATTTTGGTATTTGTTTAAATTTCATTTATAAACTTGGTTGAATGTATAGTTGTAGACACCCTAATTTGGTCTAGCAACCACAAGTACTATGTCTTTTCTTACACTTACATAGGAACATCTTAGTAATAGTTGTGAATCATGTATGCATGGTCATTTTGGGTCTTTTGATATTTATTATGTCTTTTTTCCTTGTTTTTTATGCCCCTAGTATCCTTATGTCATCTCCTCCTAGTCATAACAGCCCCCCTAACTTTTTCTACCCAATCTTTACTCATTTTTGTGATCTCGAGATGTTAACACCATAAGTGGACACTAGTGCCACACCACTAGTGTCCTACTTTGGTGCTAGTTACCAACAGTGATATTCTCACTATGTTTTGGGTCCCAACCCTTATTTTAGCCTTCATTTATGATTTTATCTCTCTTTTGCATCTTTTCAACTACAAAATAAGAGTCTTGCATTCAAATAAAATTGTATTCTATATAAAGAGACTCAAAAGGAATTTTACATCTAGAACTTACTATCTTGGCACATTATTACATAAAATTAGTCAATAGTATAGCCTAGCATACTTCATACTACTTATCTATCACACCTAGATTTTCATGCTTGATCAAATAAGGGCCTAAGTAAAAGTAATTCTTTCATACTATGTGTATTGATTATTCACATTCCCATAGGAATAAATACATGAGATATGATTCCCCTATCATGTGGGATAATGTAGGTAGTGACCAGGATAACATGGGTTCTATTTTTCACGATCATAATATCTAACAACCTAATTTTTCCCCTTATTTTTACATTTGATCTTATTGATTCATGTGTGTAAGTCTTCATTAGGTTTTGGAGAAGAATTGGCCAAAATAGGTCACAGAAAAGAAGTAGGATTTTTATACACAAGAACATGGTTGATATACTCAGGCACAAGTGATCCCAGAAGTGCAAATTAGTCCTTTCATATGGGAAATTAGCTCCAAAAGTAGATACTAACACCACAACACTACTCTCCAAGGTATGGTGATATTTTCTAGGAGTATTTTTGACACCTAGATCTTATTTGTGGCACTAATACCTACTATTATACCAGTTTAAAAGTACCATATCCTTCATCTTAGGTAATTTTTGGCTAAGTACTTATTTATGTCATTCATTGGTATTTGTAGAAAAATAATATTAGATCAACTCTTTCACAAATCAGTGGTTATATTTATTGCATATTATATACCCTAATTTATTTTAATAAACAAATTAACAACATAGGATTTATATATACTAAGTAATAAATAATTAATACATTTAGTGAATTGGACTTACTTTGAATATTTTTTAAAACCTTAGTTTCATCCTAAGGTTTGCCTTATACATTCTTATGCACTAAGTCAAGATTATAAAATTCTATTTTTTCACAACCTAATTTATGTGAATAAGTCTTCTATTATAATTTAATTAATTTAATACAATTTAAAATTTTGCCAACAAACCCTCTGAAACCCTAGATCCACATACTAGGTCCTTATACACCCAAACACTAGCCTTTAGGGTTTTCAAATAAATTCTTATTTTTTATATACATTGGGCTGAATATTTCCCATATTTTTA
This sequence comes from Torreya grandis, assembly GCA_037957365.1. Taxonomy (NCBI): domain Eukaryota; kingdom Viridiplantae; phylum Streptophyta; class Pinopsida; order Cupressales; family Taxaceae; genus Torreya; species Torreya grandis. Next base: position 222,724 of record JARHVA010004789.1, read on the forward strand.
CATATACCTATGTTAGATTACATTCTACCTATTGTGTGTTTGTTATTCACTATTTACATTATCTTATTTGGTGGGTTTAAAATTACATCTAAGAAGACTCTTACCCCCCACCCAGGTGATGAATTTCTAAAATTTTCTCATAATTATAAAAATGAATGAACAAATTTTAAATATTTTAAATTAGCACATGATAATGATTTAATTTATATTGATGATGATGATGATTATTGTTGAAATGATGTATATGATGATTACTAGGAACATGTCAAGGAAAGTGTTGATGATGATATAATAGATGCATCTTCTTGTCTTTCTTCTCCATTTTCTCACAATTTTCAAAATGAAACTAAAAATATAATACCAAAAGAACATCTTGTTGGTTGTGCTTTGTTCCAATGTGACCCTAGATTTTTAACCAATTTTTCTACCTTATTATTCAAATTAAAAAAATATAAGTGAAATGAATAAAATCTACTTTCACATGATTCAAGCAATATAGAAAATAGCAATGCATCTTCTTTACCCTTATTAGTTAAATTTGAAAAATCATGTACAAATGATATTATTCCTTTTAGAAATGCACAAACTAAATTGGATGACATTATTTTATCACCTTATTTTACATTCCAAGCTCAACATAATGGTTCTTTGAAAAATGTTGATAATGCAAATATATCTAACTCTTTTCCTACATGTCATAATATGCCAAATTAAAACATGATTTATATTTATTCTACCCTTGACTCGAAGATTGAAAATAAAAATCATGCATGCATTCCTTTCAAATATATTGAATACATGATTTGCATTAGACCTACACATGATGATATATTTCATAGTAGTAAAAAGTTAAAATATTGTTCTACTCTCTTTCTTAGTGAACATGTGGTTGAAAATTATTATGCCCTTACCTATACTAGTTAATTAAACTTTGATTATGATGAAACATATAATAACAATGATTATTATGATGTTAGTGAAGAATAAATTGAGTCTACTACTTCTATCTCAATTCCTACTTCTCCCATTCATCATATTTAAATGAATTTATTATAAAATTCTATTAAAAATACTAAAACACACACACACACACACACACACACACACACACACACACACACACACACACACACACACACACACACACTTATTCTTATGTTTATAGTTTTCATTACTTACATTTGCATGATAATAATGTATCTTATAGGCCATTAGCATGTGATAATTTTAAAAAAATTGAACAAAATAATAGCTACCAATGAATCTCCCTTAACCCCCTTTACTACAGTAGAACCTATTTCTCATCCTAACCTCCATAAGGGTGATAGCCCATTTCCATCTCACTAGGTCCAAGCTATCACCCCTCCAAAGGCTAGAGAGAGAAAACCAATCCTTCCTAAAAAATGTCCCCAATGTAGTGTACTAATAGATAAGATTAATAATAATATTCAAGATTTAAATGAACCCCTCTCCAAAGGCTATAGAGATAAAACTAATCCTCCCTATAAAAGGTCCCCAATGTAGTATACCAATATCTAATATTAATAATAAGATTCAAGAGTTAAATGAACCCCTTGATGATGATGATATAATTTAATAGAGGTAATTTCCTTCATGCATGCCATGGGTGCTTTACAAAAACAAGTACACCATTTCACATTGGAAAGTAAAGCATACCACGCTTGGGCTAATACCAATGCCATCCATGGAAATCCTATTATGCATAGAATCTTCACTACAAAGATGTCATCCAACTTTTGGATAATAGTTTTAAAAAAACATTACGGGAATAGAGACCCATACTCACACCTTAAAGATAATGGAAAAGACATGGCACATGTCATTAAGAGTTTGACTCTAATACAATTATTTCCAAAGTCTCTAGAGGGTGAGGCATTCAATTGGTTTCATCATGCACTCCCTAGTGGTTCACTACATATATATGATGAGTTAGAAGAAGTATTTTTTAGGCATTACATACATAATAAGTTACCTCAATTCACATATGTGAGGTTTCCTTCACTAAACTAGGGTGAGATATAAATAGTAACTGGGCACATTTTAAGATTTAAATCATGTATGGATTAGTTAATTTACCAACTGACATATTTAGAGGTACAATACATATTTTATTGAAACCTCATTTTTCCTCTCAAATAAAACTTACTATATTAGACATATAAATCATTTTGGCATCTATGTAACACAACTATGGCATTAGACAAATAATTGGGTCTAGTTGAGACACATCTAGAGGTAGATTTGGATGTAGATTTA
>JARHVA010004789.1:232500-290000 GCA_037957365.1 Torreya grandis
ACCCTACCCTCAACTACCCTAATGATATCAACATCCACTGCATCCTTCATGAAATCCCCACCTCCTAGAAATAATGGTAACCATCTATGCTACACCCACCATGATTTGTATGCATTATTCAATCCGACATCATCCATGTATAGTATATATAGAAATATATCTCACTTTATCAATAGAATTATAGATAGATTTGGCATAAATGGTTTGGTACTATTCCTTGGCCTCACTAGAAGCTAAAAACACCTCACCCAAACCCATGGTATCATTGGAACATCTTAATCCACACCAAACTACCATGTCACTCACTCATACTAAAATATATTGAACACATTGAACCAATGATCATACAGCCAATAACTCACTCAAACATATCTCAACTAAACACCATCCTTAGGCTAACCCTCAAATACACTATAGGGTCTCCAAAAAACATCTCCAAATATCAACATATACAACACCTACTGACAACACATAATATTCCTCCTTAGCATGCATACCATATTAGTCCATCTCTATACAAACATATATGTGTGTTCCCAATCCCATCATGTAAACCCCTCTAGTATAGCTATTATAATATACTCATAAGACCAATAGTGAAATAGTTTGGAAGATCCAATGCCACCTACACATAACTCTTGAGTGAAATGGCATAAATCCTAATACAACTAAGCTAGCATAGTGTGAACCCATAAGTATATTATCTTGTAATACTTTGTATCTTGTACCATACCATGCATATTGTATGAAATTCATACCTTACTCCCATTCATAGTAACAAATGAAGCCATTCACACTACCAAAAACTTTTACAATTGTGAACTAGGAATTTGACTCAAGAGAGGTGATTGGTATTGTGTTAGTCCAAAAATGCAAATAAATTGATAAAACCACACTAATTAGAATACATATATAGGCCTATTTACTAGGGTGAGCTTAATAACAAAAATAAATGAAAATCACAACTAGAATGTAAAGAAAAACAAGAATCCTTCACCTTCCTTGGATGCTCCAAATGTTTGTTGTAGTGGCTTGCTCAGCTTGTGCTCATGAAGTCTTCATCAAATGAGGCTTGGCTATATCCTCTTCTCCTTGGCACCTTGTGGCTTTGGCTTAGCTTGGATCAATATTTTAGCATCATAACTTTGTCATGTGAGATCTCTTGGAATCAATTTGACATGATAACTTTGCAAAAATTAAGCTTAAAAATTATGTTCATGACCTCTCTATTTATATATTTTTAAGAATGACCAGAATCAACCATGACTATCCATCTCAAGATTGAGATGTGTGGACATTGATTAATTGAATTATGTAATTAAAATCCATAATTATCCTCATTATGAATTTGGAAGAACGGACATTAATGAGGCATGGGTGACCCATAATCCTAATATTTGTGGCATTTATGGCCTATGGATGTATTCCCAAGAAATAAGGTCACCTGATGATGAAGATATTCAATATTCATTTCCAAAAATAAGTTTTCAACAAATTTCCATGGAATTACTAATTAGGCCTTGATTATATTAATTATCTCTTAAGCATGATTATGCATTTTATGCATAAACTACTCAAATTGATCAGAATGCCTTGTTATTAGTCTAAAATTTGACTGGATTAGATTTGGAAGTCAATGTTAGATTCATTATATCCATTATCCCATTTAGAATGTTTTCAAGACCAAATAATAAATACACACATCTCATACAAGAAATTTGACAAAAAAGAAGAATCCAGAGCACCTAGGTACAAAATTAGCATTTTGACTCGAAATGATCTGATCAAAGTTAGATAGGGCATAAATTGCATTAACCCATTTAGTGATACCCTAGCCAAAATTGGCACTTAAATATGTAAATTTCAACTCATTTAATTTTCTTTAGTTTTTTTACACCAAATTGTATATTTTGGTGGAAATTGGTCAAAAGTCTGATTAGAGGTCAATAGTGGCCAGATTTAGGTGTCTACAATTTGCCCCTATTTGGGAAGGAATTACAAGATATAAGAAAAATAACATCTTATCAAAGAATTAAAAGGTCTTGTATGCCTAAAACTACAATGATGATAAACGAACTATATGATGGTTTTCCCCCTCAAGGGAATGGTCAGCATAAGTAGGTCAACAAATGGTCCCTCGATAAGAAGCAAAATGAGGGGATCAAAAAAAGGAAATATGATTGGGTGAAAACCCAATGATTTTGAAAATTAGTTAAAATAATTGAAAATGCAAGTGGGATGGTGTATAATGGTTTTTCCAAAGGTGGTTATAAACATTGTACCCTAATAGTGACAATGTGGTATGATAACACAATGATTTACCCAAACATGGTTATAATCATTGAGAATATGGAGCTACCCTAGTTAGGATAGACAAACAATATAACACCATGTCTTTTTATGGGAAAAAAATTAAAGTGGTGACAACACAATGATTTTCCCAAAGGTGGCTATAATCATTGAGAAATATAGGTGGGATGGTGTACAATGATTTACCCATAGGCAGTTATAATCATTGGACCTCAATTATGGAAAACATGATAAACTTGGTCAAGGATGATGACAACTAACACAGAGGTTAATGATGAATTCTAACAACCTGCTAGTAGGGAGATACTCATCTGAACTAATAAAGGTGGAAATTCTTTCATGGTTAATTAATCTATTTTGGATATGATTGGGATTGAATTAGGATGTTAGTACCAAAGAGATTTTGATGTTGTAATTGTCAAATAAACTTCTTGGAGCTAATGTTTGTTGTATAACATGTTGTAGGCATCATGGTATAACATCATGAGGACTTGGCTAAAATATGCATAAGGACTGACTCCCATAATCTAATACTCAATAGAAACAAATACATTAATGATAGAAACCATGATGACAATGTAAAAATATGAATATGGATAGATTTTAGTATAAGTGTGGGCAAGAAATCACCTAATGCACACACATAAACTAAATCAAGGCAATAGTGTTGAAAGAAAACAAACAGGTAGACAAACAAATAAAAGAAGTAGAAACAAACAAACAAACAATGCAATAGAAACCATATGAATATTGCCCCTAGAAAATAAGTGACAACTTAACAAACAAACAAAATAGGGGAATAAAAGAAAAAAGGAAGGGGGTGGCCGAGATGTCTCCATATGCACTAGGCAAGTGGATGTTGCCTACATAGTTCCATGAATGTAATATCCAATAAAAAACTTTAGGCCAAATTTAGTTCTCCTAGGGAATGGGAAGAATGTGATAAATGATGAAAAAAAACATAATGGATGTGATAGAAGAATAGTAATGGTCTTACAAAATGACAAGTGCATGAGAGAAAAGGCCAAAAAAGGATGGGGAAACTAAGTGATAAGTGGTTTGCTTGCAAGTTAGTAAGGGTTCCCAAAATCCTTAAGGCAAAGAAATGGTCAATGTTTTTGGTTTTTTCTAATGATTTTACAAATGTTTTTGGAATTTTTTGAAGTATCTCAACTTGATCAATAATGATGAGACACTAAATGGTTTAAGCTCATAAAATGGTGAGAGTGGTCAAAATTAGGCTAGTCATAAAATGGTAAAAGCATTCGAATTAGGTTGCTCACAAAATGGAAAGATCATGGCAAGGGGGTGACTAAGCTAACCTAAACAAGTATCAAGCATTACCTACATAGTCCTAGAGTAGGACCTTGGGTCATTTTAGTTTTGCCCTTATAATGAAGGAATTTGACTAGTGTAGAAGTCAATTCAAACAAAATAGGCATAGTTAGTAAAAAGGCTTAGTATGGTAAAAAGGAAGTGGCAAGTTGGTATGTCAAGTCTCACTAAACAAATGTTGCCCCTAGTTTTCTGATAGATGGTTATAACTAGGACACAATGACATAGATAAATGGTACCAACTTACCCAAAGGTGGTTATAATTAGTAGCAAGATTGGTGATAAAAAGGAATAACAAATGAAGGATGTAACTATCAAAACTTCTATCATACTGCTCTAAAATATGATCTCTATCTGAAGTACTTAAAATAACTGATGAAACTAATTGGATTCCTTGGTGCTAAAAATGTGTAATGAATGGGAAAAACCAAGGTCAAATGGGCTAGTCTTTAGAACACATCTGGTTAATAAAACAAAATGGTAAAATGGATAAGGCTAAGAGGATGGATAAGAATGAGATTTGTATAAATAATAATAGTGATAAAATGACACAAAATGAAATGATCCTTACACACAATACACCTTAGCGCTCAAGCATAGTACCACTTGAGGTGAATAATATTCATCAAATCAAGAAGTTAATATCCATCTGGTGTGGCAAGCTTGAATGCTCTTGATCCATAATATATAGTAATGATGAAATACCCTATCCAATTAGGTTTTAATTTACCTTTATGCTTCTTCTCAATCATGGTATTCTTTTGGTTTTCTTGACACATCAATTATAGTGCCCTTTGATTCAATTTTGATATGCCTAAAGATTATTGAGTGAAGCTATGCATTTTTCATCAAGCAGGTCTAGCTCCTACAGGCGAGCTACTTGATAGTTATGATCATCTAGGACATGCTTGAAAGATATGCATAATGAAGGTAACTTAGCTTCAATGGAAAGGATGGCTTTAGTACCATAAACAAGTGAGTATGGAGTGGCTCCTCAGGAGTATGATGTTTGGTACAGTATGCCCAAAGGGTGGGGAATATTTGTAGGTGTCAATCATGATAGGCATCATTGACAATTGTTTTAAGAATATTGATAATGGTTTTGTTTAATGCTTCAGCCTGGCCATTACCTGGAGGGTGATATACTATAGAAAAATGTTGTGTGATATTATATTTGGTACATATCTGGTCTAAATAATTGTTCTTGAATGATCCTCCATTATTAGATATTATTTTAGAGGGGATACCATAGTAGAAAATGAGATGGTTGAAGATAAATTTACAAATTTTCTTTCCAGTTACATGAGGGGTAGAGCTTCAACCCACTTAATGAAATACTCAATGGCATTAATGATAGGTTTATGGATATCAGATCAAGTGAGCTTGATCTTCCCAATGAGGTTAAGTACCCATGTAACAAATGGCCTTTGTGTCAACATTGGTTTCAAAGTTTTTGCTAGGGCATGAATCAAATTAGCCTGCCATTAACATTTGTCACACTTATTTACATATGCAGCTACATCTGCATCCATTATGGGCCAATAGTAACTAGTACATAAGATATTTTTAGATAGGACTACTCCACTAGAATGAACTCCACATACTCCATGAAATTCTCTTAATACTAGTGTAGACTCTACTAATGTTAAACAATGAATCATAGTTTTATCAAAACTACAATGATAAAGGGTGGATCCAATTAGAGTATAATAAGTGAAATGATGAATAAAGGCTTTGGTTTGTTTGTGAGATAGGTTAGGTGGTATAAATTGGTCATGAAGGTAGTTATAAAGGTATAAGTACCAAAAATAATTAGAACCAAGAATATCACAAATCATTGCAACGGTTGAAGTTTCATGAGATGGTGTGAACAAATTCTCAACAAGGAACTAATATTCTCTAGCTTTATCTATTTTTTGAATTAGAGATTCAATAGTAGCCATGGTATTTGTAGATCTATTGCTATCCCTTGGTATATGCTCAATTTGGATATTTGCAATTTTTTGCTTTAGGGTATCAACCATAGCCTTATATGGAACCAACTTGTCATCTTTGGTCTAAAAATGGTTTGTGACTTGATTGATGATTAATTGAGAATCACCATGAACCTTTAGATGAGATATATTTCATTGTACTGTCTATAAAATTCCCATGATAAGTGATTCATATTCAACCATGTTGTTTATATAAGGAAAAATAACTTTGAATGATCTAGGGATTAGATCCCCCTGTGGTGTAATAAATAAGAGACCTACCCTTCATCCATGTGTAGTAAATAAACCATAAAAATATAGATTCTAGTATTTATCCCCAAGAGGTGTGTCAATGATGGTCATTATAGATTCATAAATAAAATGAAATGTGAGTGGATTTATGTTTGTAAGGGGTGCTTTAACAAGCTAATTTACAAGGACCTGTCCTTTGATTACCTTCTGATTGACATACTCTATGTCAAAATCACTAATATGTATGATCCATTTGGCCATTCTACCTTGTAAATATATTTTAGATAATATATACTTGAGTGGATCTACTTTTTAAATGACCATGGTCTTATTATTTAACATGTAATGACACAGTTTCTAAGTTGTGAAGACTATGGCTAGACAAGCTTTTTTCAATAGGTGCATAGTTGTGTTCATTTATAACCACGGTATGGATTAAGTAGTATACTACATGATATTCTCCAATTTTATCATGTTGAGCCAAAATTTTCCCCAAGTCATCATTGGTAGCTGATAAATACAACAAGGATGACCTTCTTGGCTCAGGAGGTAACAAATAGGTGGATTAACTAGATAGTCCTTGAGTTGTTGAAAAGTTGTTTGGTAGTGGTCATCCTAGTGAAATGTATCTCCCTTATTTAAAATATATGTAAATAAATGACACTTTTTTGATAACTAAGAAATGAAAAATCAAATTGGTTGGATCTTGCCCTATAAACTATGGAGTTGCTTCAAATTGGTTAGTGACAACATCTTGATTATATCATGGACTTTGGCTAGATTAACTTCAATTCCTATACAAGACATAATGAAGACAAGTAAATTTCCTAAGGTTACTCCAAACACACATTTATTTGGATTAATTCTAACTTTATACTCTTATAATATTTTAAATATTCTACGTAGCACTGCTAGATGATCAACCTTGGTTTCGATTTTCCTAATATGTCATCGACATAGTCTTCAACAATATCATGAATAATATCATGGAATATGATATTCATGGCCCTTTAATATGTATCTATATCATTCTTAAGACCAAATTTCATTACCTAATAACAAAATGTCTCCTATGGAGTGGTGAATGTTGTTTTATGTTGGTCTTCTAGTGCTATTCTGATCTGGTTGTAACCTGAAAAGCCATCCATGAGTGAAAGCATTTCATAACCTACCATGGAGTCAATGATAATGTCAATATTAGGAAATGTAAAGTCATATTTAGGACAATATTTGTTTATGTCTCAAAAATTAGTACAAATTTTGATTCTTTTAGGCTTTTTCCTAATAGGTACAACATTCGATATCCATTATGAGTAGTCAATGGACCAAATACATCATGATTCTAAAAGTTGTTCTAACTATTTCTTTACTAAGATAAAAATACAAGGATGCATCTTACATAGCTTTTGTTTCATTGGTTTGACATCAATATTGACCAAAAGGTGGTGTAGAACCAAGGTGGGGTCCAAGCCTAGCATGTCAGAATAAGCCCATGCAAGGATATCTACAAATTCTCTCAATAGAGCTTTAAGGACTTCACATTCATCCTTAGTGAGGGACGCACCTAATTTTATTCATTTTGGGTCAAATGGAGTCTTGATGTTTACCTCTATTATATCTTTGAATCCAAGGGTCGAACCATCTTCTAGGATAGTCGGCAAAGATTTAAACTATTAGACTATATTAGGGTCTTTTATTAGGACTTTATCTTCAATGTCTCCTAGGCATGATGAATTTGAGTCCCCCAATGGGAGATCTAGCCATGTGATAAAAATAGTCAAAAATTCTTGAAGAATTTGATCAAATACTTATTATTATACAAAACTAAACTCAGATCTATAGGTAAGTTCATCATTGGTGGTCTCCTGGTCTAAATTCAAATAAGAATGAACACCCCCATGTAATGGCACCTAAAATAGGTTTTCACCACTAGACTGGACTTTATCTTTACTTTCTCCCTATTTAGAAAGTGCCTCAAATAGGTTTTCACTAGGGGACGTCAATATTTTATTTATTTGTTTTTGGCTAAGGGTTTACATCTACTCTCTAAAATAGGCTTCAAGATCCAATGTAATTGAGAATCTTGATTTATGATCTCCCAATATAATGTTGTCTCTAAGGCCTAAAAATTCATAGAATTCCTCATCATTCTAAAACTCATCAATTGATAAATTGGATTATTGTTGTTCCCAATATATCAGTTGTGGATAGTATAATGGAAATGGGTTGTAATAAATGATTGGTGTAAGAGTACATATGGCATTGTTATCAAACAAGTTAGTCTCAGCTAGGTCATCAAAGGTGAGTCTATGATTAGACTCTACTTCATTGTCAGCATCATCACCACTAACCATAAATGATGGAGCTTGAATAAGATATGTGAGATCACCCCCAGGTTGTTTAAATCCAAGTCCATAGTGTCTTTTGTACTTAGCCATGGAAATTGTCTCAATGGTTCTTTGTTGATTCAGTCTAAGGCCTCTTCCTTCATAATCTTGATGCTCCATGATCCTATTGGGAATAGGATACTTTACACTTTTATAATAATTAGCTTCATTGTCATTAGACAACCATGATTCATCCCCTTTAAGAGGGTATGGTTCCAAGCCAAATGCTAGTAAAAACATGATAGGTCCCTTATCTTTGTTATTTTTTTCCTAATGCATGTGTGGGGTATTTTTAGGTCACCTAAAGGTATTTGGATTTTAGGAAGATTGACAATATATAAGGTATCATGGGTCACATACTCCCCTAGGCCATTATCTAAAATGGTGAAATGATTAGAAGCTTCAGGAGGTGACATGTGGGAAAGGGAATCCAAGGTATTAGGATCTATGAAATTATCTTGTGGAGGATCAATAAGTATGGCCTTTCCTTTATCTTACTTGGAACTTTAATTCATGCCATATTGGTAATTTTAGCTTTAAAACTTGGCCTCAAGATGTTTGTAGTGTTCATATGGGTGTAAACCTCCTGGAATATTCACTTCCATCCCTGAGTGGGAGAACTTGATACATTAGTGTAATGTTTATGGGACTACATGAATCTCATATAACCAAGGCCTACCTAGAATCATATTATATGACAACTCAAGATCAAGCACATGGCAAAGTGTATCATAGGTCAAAGGCCCAATGATAACTGGTAAGCTAGTGGTGCCTTGTGATTCTCTTTCCTGATTATCATAGGATTTTATAGTTATCATTTCTAGATAGAGATCTACCATTGTGTACCCAAGAAGCTTGATGAGCTTTAGAGACACTATGTTTAGGCCTAATCCATTGTCTATAAGGACATGTTTCACTTTATGCCACTATATAAAATTCTATGTATAATGGATTATTATGGAGCAGGCAAAGGGAAGGCATATCACTTTGGTTTAATGTGACTTATTGGATTGGAGCTAGGTGTTTAACCAAATATTGAAATTTATCAAGGGATATGTCACTATAAATAGTGGATTGGGTTAAAAACTCATTCAAATTTTTCTTGTGGATTGTTCATTCTCATAGAAAATCTAAAATAGAAATTTATGATGGTGTCTTATACAATTATTCCACAATATCAAACTTCTTGTCTTGGTCAATGTTGAATGGTTTAGTCTGAGGTTGAATGGTTGGTTGGATAACAGGCAAAGTGGTAGATGGTTGTGAACTTGGGATAGTAATCATTGACCTCTAATTTGTGATTGCATAATCAGGATTAGATGTTGGACTATAAATGCTAACAAATACTAGGAATGGTTTCATACTAGATAGGATAAGTCTCAATTACCAGTGCACTTGTATGTGGCCACGTGGCAAGGGTGAGTTATCAGTATGTAGTCCAAAAGTGGGAGTCCTAATTTGCTAGTTTGCCTATGTCCAGTCCCAAGTCAATGAAGGATTATCCATGTAATTTAGTTGAGTGGTATTGTTTAGCAATGGTCTAGATTGAACAGTGCTTAATTTAGGATTAATGGAGATGGTATTAATGCTACTCCCTGTAATATGACCTATAACCCTCTTGCAGTCATGTGTAACTACATGGTAGGTTTGTTGGTTGTTATCATTTTGACCTTGGTTTTATCCATTGTTCTGACATTATGGGTTCTATTATTGATTATACTGATTCTACTAGTTCATCCTTTGATTTTTATACTATTGATTTGGTTTTTGCACTGGTTGGTGTTGTTGTTGCTGATTGTTATGTTGTTGTTATGTGTTATGTTAGGGAAAGGGGTTTTTATAAATCCCAAGAGTTTGATTGGAGGTGGAATCACCATTATCCAATTTTATCTCCCTATTCTCCAACATATTCTTAGTCAAATACTTGATTTGCACACATCTTCATAGATTATGCTCATTGACTTGATGATATTCATATAATTCATTTTCATGGTACCAATTAGGATAAGGAATGCCTTGTGGATAATACTTTGGTATAGGCCAACTAATTAGATTATTAGTATAAATTTTGAAAAATATAGACTCAATAGGCTCTCTTATGTCACTAAATACATGACACATAGGCACATTTCTCCTTAGAGGAGGAGTTTTAATGGTAAAGGTTTTTATATTTATTACATGGGTCTTGGTTGTTATACTTACAATGTTGGTTGGAGAGGTTTTTAGGTAGGAATAAGATAAAAAGGTGGTAAAAATGATGTTTTCACTATTGGACATGATGTGACTCAGTTACTCTATTACCCATAACATTCCTATTGCATTTGAATTGCTTTGGTCTATCTTGGTTATTGGCCTATGCTGGTTGTGATGCTTGTACTTGGATTGGATGTTGGTTTTGGTCACTTCCCTAATTGGTACCTTGATTATGATTAGTTGACATAATCTTGATGAACCATTTATTAATAAGGGATTTCTTAATCAACAAGACTTTGTTGATGATCTCTTTGAAAATATGTGCACATTATAGTTTTAGATGATAAGTTATCTCAATATGATTTTTTTCAGTAGACATAATGGATAATTGTTTATTTATTAAATTGTGGATGAATCAACTTACAAGGGCTCTCCATCACTGTAGATAACTTGCAAAACTCTCACCAACCTTTTGTTTTGTTTGTGTTAAGTCAACTAATGAAATCTCATGTTCAAGAGTATAGAAAAGTGTTGCACAAACTTATCAAAAATATCATCAAAAATTGTTATTGAATTCTTTGAAAAGTTTAAAAACCACTCCAAGGATTTTCTAACCAAGATCCTTGTAAACAACAACAAAAGGTATATATTTCTATATACCACTGGTTGACATGTGACAAAGAAGTCAATTAAATGGGGCCTAAGGTAACCTTTCCCTTTGTATTTGTCAAATTTCAATGGTTCATATCTTGGAGGAAATGGTATCTATAAGTACTCCATGTTGAATGGATAAGAACACACATCATCCAACTTAAACTTTTTAGTCTATTTCCCATCTTGAATGGTAGCAATTATATCCTTCATCTATTGTATTTCTTAGGATAGGAAACTGGAAGGAACATTAGTTTGAGGGAGAATATTGGTTTGGGTATATGGTTGGGAGGTCTCAAGTGGGACTCTTTAACTAAGGTATGATGGAGATATCTATTGGGGTATATTGGTTTGGTTGGGAAATGGACCAAGAATATGCATACATGGATTAGGATGTACTTGAAATAGCACATTTAGTTATATGATATTTTGGTTTGGGTTGGCTATGAAGGTTTGAGATGGAGGATTTTATGGTTGGGATAGAGGGATATAACTATACTATGCCTATTGTGATTGAAAATGGACATGCTACCGACTAATTTAATCTTGTTGTTGAGTGGGAACTTGTGGACCAGGACCTTATCTCTAAACTTATGGCACATTTTTAACTAATTATTGTCTAGTAGGTACTACAGAAGTATGGGAGCCTTCTTGTTTCATGAATCCTTATTGGGAAGTGAAATCATGTTGAATATTTGACATTTATAACTAACCAATATTTACATATCGTTGGATAGTCAATGTTTGGTTTTGGATTGGTACATTAGTCTGTGACTGAGGAGGTATATTTGCTAGTACCTAACAAGGTGGAACATTAGTTGCCCCTTGTTGAGGTGGAAATATATTTAACCTCTATTGTGTTGGTATACTAGATTGTGACTACTATTATGGAATACTACTCATCACTTTTTGAGGAGGAGTAGGATTTGCCACATTTAGTTGTTGAGGTGTGACATTGGTTACTAGTTGAATACCTAATCTTATTGGTTGCATACTTGATGAAGCAACTAGTTGAGGTTGGGATGCAAAAACTCCTACTCCCTGATATGAAGGTCTACTCATGGTATTAACTATAGGCACATGTTTTTGACTAGTTATTTGTGTGTTATTACCACTTTGATTTGGATTGGATGTTTATTGCACATTATCCACTATATTTTTCTCATTGTTCTATGTAGAATCATAAGACACTTCTTCAATAATGGGCATATGCAACAAGTTTTCTACTGAAGTGGTTTACATGAATGGGTCTAAACCCTAATTGTCTTGACTAGTTAACTTTATTAAAACTCCTATTAAATTAACTAAGTCAATAAGAGGTTTGTTTACCATGGTCATGTAATTGAAATTGCATGCTAGATTTAGGTAGGTTTGATATGCCATCTACATTTGGTTAAAGCAGTCTTCCATGAGATTTTTTCCTTTATTAGTCATATTAGGGTCTTGATACATTATTTGGACTAGAGATAAAGGATTTCTAGAAGAATCTTGTTGATCATAAATTATGTTGAGGGGCATTCTTACCAGGCTTAATAAATTCTCATGAGGGAAGTTTGCTAGAAACTTGGCCCCTACTTTTATGGCTCAAACCAAAATCTCATCTTTTTTATCTAAAAAATGATGCTCAAATAAAAATGGATCATACATGGAAGGCATATTAGTAGAGCATGACTATTTAGGAACTAGTTCATTAGCTATGAGTAATGTAGCTAGGTAATGTGTAGTTTATTCTTGGTCTTGTTCTGAATAAGTTGGTGTATTAACCAAATAGTTATCCAATAGATCTTGGATCTATACCCCTAATTGAGTATTATAAGAGGGATCAATATCCATATCATAAGAAATATTATCCATGTAGGGGTCTTGCACTATTTATTCCTATGAAACCACATTACTAATCCCTAGATTGTACATGAGTCCACTATGAGTGTAGGAATAGATATTAGGATCCATAGTCAATGCTTTGTGATAAAAAGTGAAGAGAGTTATACAAACTCTAAAAGGATAATGTCTAAAAATATGATGTTCAAACTTGGTCTAGATTCATCAAAAAGATCAAAAGGTTTATGAAAATATTTATGATAACACAATCTAATGTTAAGTGTCTAATGTTACATGTCTTACACATAAAAAATAAGTAAATGAACCAAAAATCAAAAATTCCAAATGCAAAGGCCAAAGTTTTTCAAATCAATCTAATCTAGGAAATTAAAAGTTTCTAGGTTTTTTGGCCAAATGTAACATCAAAAGCTAGGCTCAAACAAGGCATGTGCTACGATCTTGGCCAAATGGTGTCAAAATCTAGACTTTGAAAATAAATGAAAATTTTAATCTAACAAATTTGAAACACTTCTAAAAAAAATTAGGCATTTGATTCTTGGACATGGACTTAATCAAATAGGTATAAGTTATAAAACAAAAGGAACTTTAGAGATACTTTATTTTCTAACAAATAATTGTATAAAACTTGGTTCTTTTGATAAATAAGCTAGACAAAAGTGAACAGCATAACTATGCAAGACAAAGGTTCATAAAATTATACATGTCTTAGTTTGAAAAATGTAGGAACAAATTTGAACTCTATGCAAGAGGGACTATGAAACAATATCTGAAATGTTTTAGGTAGTGTAATAGTGCTAGAATACCCAAAAGATGTGACAAAATGCTTGTTTCAAAAACTCTCTAAGGCAAAGATAATTTCTCATAAATTTGACAACATAACGCTACCTTTTTTGACTCAAAATGTTGTGGTGCATAAACTCAAAGTGTAAGTGTTTAGCATGAAATGACTTAAGTCTATCAAGTGGTGATAATGATCATGAGTCTTAAACAACCTTCAACCCAAATTGGAAATTAAACCTAAGTTCCCTCAAGTTTAGTGAAATGGTGAAACCACTTAACACATCAACCCTATGAACTTATAAAGGTATAATTTTAAATTTATATTATAAATGAAGGACTTTAATAACTTTGATAAAGGTATAAACTCAATTGGGTAGCATAACTATGCCAAAGTGGATGATATGACTCCAAGTTTCGATGAATTTTGAACAAGGCAAATTGATGATTTTATGTGGGTAACATAAAACCTCTTTGTTCAAAGGAAAACAATGACCATGTGTTTGGTTTGCATAATTTGTTCACACCAAGTTTTGACTCCAAACAAGACTTTAATCTAATACAAAACTAACTAATTATTCTCTCTTGGATCCTAAACTAACAAGGTTGTTTAGTATTGTTGGAATCCATCAATATACATCATTTGAAAGAATTTTAAGTGTTCATCCAAAAGTAAATGCACATTATATGTTAGGGTTTTTACACCCCCCCTTCTCTCAAATGACAATACTATGACATGAACCTTGAGGTGCACCTTGCACCAACAATACTTCCATGGTAAGTGGGGATTTATCTAGGATCTATAAGTTTATAAACATTCTAGGGGAATCAATTTCACAATTACTTTCACGTCAAACAATGCAAAAGAAAAGCACAAATTTTGGGTCAGTATCACTTGGATTATTGTAAAAAGTTCTAGTCTTTTTTGTAACCACTACATCCTATTGTTCACTCAATATAGTGTGATGTTCAAAGTTCCACAATGCCCCATGTGGAACTCTAATATGGAACCAAATGAAGTCAATGCCAAGAGGTGAAACCCTAGGTCAAAGCTATCCTAAAGAACTCACGGAAGGTAATGGCATCCCCCTTGCAAGCCAAGTTTACATGAAATAAAGAAAGCATAAAATAAAAATACTTTAGGGTCATTGGCAAGGTCACCCAATACTTTTGTGAGTTTTTAGGGAGTGTTATAGATGACATTCCTTTTATGCCTTGGAACAAACAATTTGTAAATAAGGAAAGAACTTTTTATTCCAAGGGTTCCCTAAAGGGGACAAATGGAAGAGCATACAAGTAACATCTTTGTATTTTGTGAAAACAAAGTGCTAATTAAAACAATGAAAATAAAATTGACAAGTGCATTCAATTTTAAGCCCAAATGAAAGATTTGGTGGTGTTCATTTGACCCCTTAGTCTTAAAATTTTAAACTTTGAAAACTAATGCTAAAAACTTACTTAAGCACCTAAATGTTATAATATACACCAAAATAATGTTCCTAGTTCATTTTAAAGCATACAAAAGATGATTTAAACACATTTTATCAATTTTCTAAGTTGGTCCTACAATAAAAATGTTATCAAGTGGTTTAGCTTTGAAGTATTTTTAAAGATGAAATAATTAACTCAGGAAAATTAACTCTCAAGTTGACACAGTCAAGTTGGGATCTGAGTCAGGGCAAGTTGGGATCTGAGTCAGGGTGAGCTAGGACCTGAGTTGGGATTCAAGTTAGGGTGAGTTGTGATCCAAAACTCAGAACCTTTGGTTGAAATATAATTCAAGAAACAAGAATAACACAATTGTAATAATGTTATCTCTGAGAAGAGATGTTTTATTGATCAAATTTACAGACTCAAACATATGCCTATCTATAAAAAGAGATGTCTAATTTCCATTTTGGTTTACATAATCATTTATAAAAAAATTTAAGGTAGGAGGAGGATGTGTAAGGTCACGAATCTCGAGGGAGATCAAGTGGTTCAACTTCCATGATTTATAATATTATAAAATTTGAGGAATTACTATTTCTAGAAACTTACTATTTTTAGATTGCACTACTAAAATTAAAATTTGGGGAAATTCAATTTGGTTTTCAATGGTTAAAACCCATTGAGAAAATCTTAGTGTTATCTCATGATGTTACCCTTATTCTTAGTTTTCCAATAGTTCAAACAGGGAGTTAAATGGAGCTATGCTACAAAAGTTATGGCTCCCAGAAGTTTTGCCACCAATTAGTGTAGAACCATCACCTGAATTGTCACCTAAAATATTACTTGAATCAAGTTGGGATCTGAATTGGGGTGAGTTGGAATCTAAGTCAGGGTGAGTTAGGATCTAAGCTAGGATCTGAGTCAGGGTGAGTTGGGATCCTAGTTGGGATCCAAGTCAAGGTGAGTTGGGATCTAAGTTGGGGCAAGTTCGAATCCAAGTTAGGGTGAGTTGGGATTTGATTTGGGGTGATTTAGGATATGAGAATGAAATTTTGAGTTCTAAAAAGCAAGCTTTTTTCTCAAATCCCCACCTTTTTTGCTTTTGGTTTTGCTTTGACACTCTAAGATCCTGCATGACAATGGTTAGTATGTTACTTGTAGGTGTTATGTGATCAAATTTGTGGGGTGTGGTCTCACTAGGCATGCCATTATGTGAACTAATAATTTGACTCAAGAGAGGTGATTAGTATTGTGTTAGTTCAAAAATGTAAACAAATTGATAAAAACACACTAATTAGCATACATCTCTAGGCTTAGTTACTAGGGTAAGCTTAATAACAAAAACAAATGAAAATCACAATTAAAATGTAATTAAAAAATAATAATCCTTCACCTTCCTTGGATGCTCTGAATGCGTGTTTTAGTGGCTTATTCAACTTGTGCTCATGAAGTCTTCATCAAAGGAGGCTTGGCTATATTCTCTTCCCCTTGGCACCTTGTGGCATTGGCTTGGCTTGGCTCAATATTTTGGCATCATAACTTTGGCATGTGAGAGCTCTTGGAATCAATTTTACATGGTAAATTTTCACAAATTAGGCTTAAAAATGATGTTCATAGCCTCTCTATTTATATATTTTCAAGAATGACTAGAATCAACCATGACTATCCATCTCAAGATTGAGATGTTTGGTCATGGATTAATTGAAATATGTAATTAAAATCCATAATTATCCTCATCATGACTTTGTAAGGAGGGACACTAAAGAGGCATGGGAGACCTATAATCTTGATATTTGTGGCATTTATGGCCTAAGGATGTCTTCCCAAGAAATGAGGTCACCTAATGATGTAGATATTTAATATTCATTTCTAATAACAAGTTTTCAACAAGTTTCCATGGAATTATTAATTAGGACTTGATTTGGATTAATTATCTCTTAAGCATGATTAAGCACTTTGTGCACAAATTACTCAAATTGATCAGAATGCCTTGTTATTGGTCTAAAATTTGACTAAATTAGAATTGGAAGTAAATGTCAAATTAATTAGATCTATTATCCCATTTATAATTTTTTCAACACCAAATAAAAATGCATGCATCTCATACAATAAATTTGATAGAAAAGAGCAATCCAAAGCACCCTAGTGGAAAATTGGCATTTTGACTTGAAATGATATGATCAAAGTTAGCTAGCCCATAAATTGCATTACCCCATTTAGTTATACCTTGGTGGCCAAAATTGGCACTTTAATATGTCAATTTCAACTCATTTAATGTGCTTTAGTGTTTTTAGGCAAAATTGTGCATTTTGGTTGAAATTAGTCAAAATCCTGATTGGAGGTCATCAGTGGCCAGATTTAGGTGTCTAAGGAAACTATGAAACATTGGTTTTGATAATTAAAGACAATAATATATCACTATTACTCCATAACTAATGATTCCCTATAGGCATCATTACAAATTTACATATGACCTATTATATAGCTCAATTTCTAGAGGCCTCTTGTAACACTACCTTATGACTAGTAATGGGAAATCTTAGGATCATATACACATCTTCTAGTGTCACAATAATCTCCCTAGTGGGAAACCAAAATATATAATTATCAACATTCTAACTCTCACATAATTTTGTCATCATATGCCTATCTTAGGTCATCATAGCTAGTGATGTTGCATGGCCTAAACCCACTATATCGATAACCACCCTCTTAGCATATATCAAGGGAAATGTCTATAAATGATCTATCATCTAATACCTCTGGAACTCTCTCATACACAAATCTACCTTCAAAAAACAACAAAATCTTAAATTAACATGTAGTAGTACTAGATAAACATGTAGTAATAATCATTAGGAAAAAATTAGAAGAAAAAATAACAAATTTGGCTTAGTGGACACTAGCACAACATCTTGGATAATAGTGCCATGTCTGATTAGTAGTGTCATGCTCAAGACATTAGTGACATACTCATGAAAATAATGCCATATTTCAAAACAAGGCCCTAAAATACCAAATTTTCATGAAAAATGGTAAAAAAGAATGCAATAAATATACTAAAAATAGGGAAAATGATATATTCATTACCAAGGTAACCTCCTCCTCGACCTAGATAAGTGCCTCCACCTCCTCATAATAGGTCACACTCACTCATAGTCTCCTCGAAGTGTTTCTAAGCTTAGAGAAAATAATATATATAAACTCAAATGATTCAAATGATTTGTCAAACCAATCAACCAAACTATTTAAGTTATGTTTTAAAAATGCCACCAACCTAAGGTTGACCTTACACACCAATTTCAACAACTAATACCAAATTCTTCCAAACATGATATCTTGAGAACTATAGCTATGATTTATGATCTATTTCTTGTACATGGGACTTAATCATGATATCCTTCATCCTATACTATTTATAATACTATCCTAATCAATTAGACTCCATAAAATGATAAAACCGATATTTACTTAACAAATTAAATACATACCAAAGTTATATCCTACTCCCAATTTAAAATAAATCCATTGACAAACTAATCAAACTTAAAACAATATTACCAATGTTAGATATCACTAACATGCTTACTAGTATCACTTTTTATTTTGAGAACCTTACCATAGTGTCAGATCTTTCACCAAAAGGGGGGAATACTATATAGATTTACACAGACAAATAGATTGGTTTCGATACAAATTTACACCCACAAACACATATTAGTTCATATACATATTCACACACACACACACACACACACACACACACACACACACACACACACACACACAAATATATACACACCCTGATATTTAGATACACAACTTGATTTAGATATTCAAGGTTTGATGATCTTATTAGATATTGGTTCAAATTACACAATTACATTACTCATATATCAAGTTTAGGGGCATGATGCAGGGTACATGTCATCAATCACATAGGGTTCCACTAGATTGTATAGGATGAATAACAAGTTATATCATTCTTTGTGTTAAAATTAATTAATTACACTCAAATTGCTACTAGGATGTCATCAATATTTCACCATTTTTGGTGACATGGCCATTTGTAGTGGTTGTTCCATAGTTTTTCACTAGACCTAGATTATGTAGGCTGAATAATAGTTTCAACCTCCATTTACATATTATAATCTCAAATTCAATCCAAATATCAGACTAGGTGAAATTAGGATTTATTTTTCCACATTTATAGATTGAATTTTTAGATTTAGTCTATATACTAGAGTGGGGAAAATCATGCCTTATTTTTCCATAATTACATATAACATTCTTAGATTCAGTCTAGATACTAGAGTGGGGGTAAGCAAGCCTTATATCTCCACAGTCATAGATTACATTCTTAGATTCAATCTAGATACTAGAGTGGGGGTAAGTAGGCCTTATTTATCCATAGTTACAAATTACATTCTTAGAATCAGTTTAGATACTAGAGTGGGGGTAAATAGGCTTTGTTTCCCCACATTTATAGACTACATTCTCAAATTTAGTTTAGATATTAGGGTGGGGATAAAAATAGAGTTTTATTCCTCATAATTTAGTTCATTACTCATATTTAGTATAAGAGGCACCCATATTATGGATTTAATTTTCACATACATCATTCCAAATCCTATCCACTTCTCTACCCAATAATTCGGCCATGTGCAAAACACATTTGCATAGGTAAGTATAGGTACATTTTTATCTTTTTATTTTAATCTAGTACTTTTATTTCATTGCATTACTAAAATAAAATGGGGGAAAATGTAGAAACACTAAATTGGTCAAGAAAAAACAAGTACTATGTCTTTTTTTCTCTTTCATATCTAGGTCTTCGTGGTAGATGTAACTCTTATTCACATAGTTAGTTTGGGTCTTTAAATATTTCTTATGCCTTATTTTCCTTATTCACTACACCCTTGGTAGTATTATGCCATCCTCTCCTATTCATAGGTCCCCCTAACCTATTATGCCTAGTCTTTACTCAATTTTGTGACCTCATGACATTAGAACCATAAGTGGACACTAACACCATAGTGCTATTGTCTAACTTTGGCACTATTGTTCAATGGTCATTTTCTCACCATTTTTTGGGTCCTAACCCTTTCTTGAGCCTTCTCTTATGAATTTATCTCTCTTTTGTGTCTTATTATCTAATGAACAAGGGTCTTATAGTCAAATCAAATTTCCATATATATAAATATTATCAAAAGGCATTTTACATCTAGGACTTACTATCTTGGCACATAATTACATAAAATTAATCAATATTACAGCTCAACATACTGCATACTACTTAACTATCACACTTATATTTTCATGTTTGATCAAAGAAAGACCTAAGATAAAGTAATTATATCATACCATGCACTTTGATTATGAAATATCCCTAAGGAAAAATTGCATGCAATGTGAGACACCTATCATTGGAGTTAATGTAGGCATTGGTCGGGATAACATGAGTTCTATCTCATGTTATCATAATATCTGACAACCTATTTTTACCACTTATTTTTTAATTTGATATTGTTTTTATTTTATGTGTGTAAATGTTCATTAAGTTTTGGATAAGAATCAATAAAAATATTTCAAAAAAAGAAGCAAGGTTTATCCACACAAGAATAGGCTTGGCAAACTCTGGCACAACTACTCCCAAAAGTGTAGATCAATCCTTGCACAGAGGACATTAGTGATAAAAGTGGACACTAGTAACATAAAACTCATATATAAGGTATGTTTCTATTATCCAAGAGGATTTTTTACACCTAGAACCTATTTGTGACACTTAGAACTACTTCTGTACCAGTTTTTAGCTTCAAGATCCTTCATCTCAGGCAGTTTTTAGCATCTAAATCCTTTGTCTTAGGAAATTTTTAGCTAAGTACTTATTTATGTCAATATTGGTATTTATAGAAACATCCAATTATATTAGTTATTTCACAAATTAATGGTTGTATTTATTGCATATTCTATACCTTGATTTATTTTACTTAGTCATTTAACAAGCTAGGATTTACATATACTAAGTCCTAAATAGTTAAAAACTAAAGTGTAAAGTTTATTATAATATTTTTATATGAATATGTTTAGTTATAGGTGATTTATGAGCATATAAGGACCCACAATCAGACCTTTCAGGAGTCTAATGAATTTTATCTATCTCCATCTATGAGCTAGGCATCTAAGCGAGAGTCTTATTTGATGAAGGTAAAGAGAGGGAGGCTTTTTGATGAGTAGTATGTATTCAATGATCTAATTTTTTATATTACTATATGGAAATATTCTTATTTTTTTCATATTCCTATATGTAATTCACCCAAAATTATATCATGTTCTTATTTTGTAGCCATTTATGGCATTTACAAATGTGTGTGTGTGTGTGTGTGTGTGTGTGTGTGTGTGTGTGTGTGTGCACATGCGTGTGTGTGTGCGTGCACACGCACATGCACATGTGTGCACATGTGTGCATGCATATGAATGCACCATGCATGCATGTGCACACACCATGCATGCATTCTCACATTTTGTGGTGATAGTCCTTATTTGTATAATTTGACTCACATTATTATTTCAAAATTAAATTTTATGTTTTAATGGCCATAGTTAAATACAATAATATTTAACATTTCCTTTATGTAATTATTAAAATCAAATTACAATCCTTCAATATATGTTGAAATTAAAAATATATAGGAGAAAATATTATAATGTTTGAGATAGAGTCATATATTAGTGTGAATTTACCCTCTTGTTTGAAATAAAACATATAATGATTTTATTTTTTATTCTTAATTAGAATGGGGTACTATGCTTGGATACTTGTGGATAGTCTTGTCATCTCTATTAGCTTTGTTGATGACATTTCATACTTTGGTTGGTTTTTAGATGGATATGATGATTTGATTTTTTAAGACTTCTATCTATATTTAAATTATTTGATGATTTATGGGATAAAATATTTGAAATGTTATCCCTTGATTTATTTGTGGATATAATGAATAGATACCAACCTTTATTACATCGTGTATGGTCCAATAAGATATGATGTTGTTACTATTATAATGTGGATACCCTTACTACACTGGTTTACTATCCATTGTCATTTATTATTTATGTTTTGTACTCTTTAAATTTATAGACTTACTACATTTTTGTTAGTGCCATCCACTTAAAAAAATCCATACATCTTTGACAAATATGTGAAGAAACTCATTTATATCTACTTTGGGTAAAATATTGTAATTCCCATGTATTCTAAGGCATTGAAATATTTTTTGGTTATAGATCTTGTGTTTCTATTCCTCAAATATTTTGTCTTATTCTCCACTACACTCAACTTGTACATTTATTCTCTTCTCATTATTTATGTTAGATTAATAGTTAAAATAATTAATTAAGGTGATTAATTAGAAATTATAATACAGGTAAATTTGGAAATATTTCTTTTTCAATCAATTATTCACAAAATTATCTTACAAAGACACTTTCAAAGGGATAATCCAATTCACTATGAACTAGACAAGATAGAAGATGCAAGATGATCCATTTCCCCAATTAGGGATGTATCATTGTAACTTTGGGTTAAAGTGGGAGTTTTTCAAGTAATTTAAGTTGAATTGGATATTTTAAATTTAACTTAGATATAATTTTGAAAATTCATTCTGAACACAGTTGAGACATATAATTGGCTAAAATGAAGTGTCTATAAGAACAAGATGCAAAATCATTGTGGCTATGAAATCATTAGAAGACCTAGTGTTCCACATATTTTTGTTGATAAATATTAACTTTGTATGTATTAAACATGTATTAAGGATAACACTTACATTTTAGATAGGTAATGTATGGTATAGGACCAAATTTCATTAACATTTATACATGGTGATGATTTGATGTTGAAATAACTAGAACGAAAGAAATACAATATTCATGGGACTATAGTACATACCCTTTCTTATAAATAACCTATAGTAGAAAATGATAAAAAATAAAATAGTAAATCATATTAAAATATGGTGAAATGAAAGAAAGACCACATAAAATTAAAAATAAGAAGTATGTGAGGAAGAAACTACGAGGAAAGAAAGAGAGAAGGAAAGCTAGAAAGTCTAAAGTGTAATGAACACTTATAATAGGATGAAATGAAGTGGGGGAGGAATAATGTACAAATTAAGGAATATAATAGGAATTTAAATAAGACCCAAGTGCAAAAACTAGATCTAAGATGCATGCAAAAGTAGTCAACAAAACAAATACATGGTAAGGAAAAGAGGAGGAAATATAAAAAGGCACAAGTGAAAAATTACTTAGAAAAGGCTAAAAAGAGGTTCAATGAGGCACTTTTACAGAAAGAATTAAATGAAAAAAGTTTAAAAGTCCTTAATTCAACAAATAAAGTTTTATCATTTCGAAATCAATTTTTTATGAATGACTATTCTAAATTATTATATGTTTTTTTCCAAAAGAGAATGTAGAATAGGTTTGAAACATTATTATATTTATTTTAGGGTATAAAACTCAATTTTAAGGAGGGATGCTACTAAATATTTATATACATCAACAAAAATTCATTATAATATGACATGTCAACTATTATGAGGCTTTACACTCAAGAGTTGTTAATAATGATTAGAGGTACATCTTCCTCAACATAGGGAGAGAATTGTTTAATCAAAATCAAACACTTATATCTAGGAAATATATCTCCATAAATACATTATAGTTTTTAAATACTTTCATGTAGAGGAAGTTTACAATGTCTAAGAGGTAAGTATGTAAGGTGGGAAGTGGAGGAAGTTGAAGAGAGGAGTCAATAAGAATTGGGAATTGAAAAAGAAAAAAGAAAAAAGAAAAATAGATAATAATATAACAATATCAAAATATTCCATCAACCTCCTAAAATTATGTGTATCATCAGCTAATAAATGTTTCCAACTAAGGCAAGAAGATTTTTTTGAGTTTACATGCCAATGTGTTTTTCATTTTTTTTGGCCAAAACATTGGGAACATTAGAAAACCATATTTATCCACTTAGTGTAGAGGTGGTTATTGCATATTTTTTTAACCTCGTGACTGATATCACATAGAGCATATTATATATTTTCTCTCCTACATTGGTTCTAGAAAAATTAAATATTTTTATATTTATTATTCAATTGATTTAAGCTTACCTGTTTCATAATTATGTACACATACAATGAAAAATGCTCAAGAAAATAATGAAATTAGTTTCAAATGATGTTATAGGATTTTGAATGATAAATGTGGGTTTGATGGACTATCATTGGCCTTTAGAATTTATGGTGTCCATTATTCAAAAGTTAGGCTTGATGAAGAAGTGGGAATAGAACTTGATTGGTCACACACCAAGCCCTTGGACATTGTGAGGTCACTTGATATTTAAATTGTATTTTTAGAACATATGTTCAAGTATGAGACATCTATCAATTTTTGGGAGCATATATCAGTAATATTAAATAAACATGTATCCCATGTTTTAATACTTTATGGAAGAAAAAATGTGATATAAGTTTCCACAATAATTAATATCACTTCACGTATGTGCATAGTGTAAAATCCAAAGCAAGAGACAATGCTTTAAAATAACTAAAAAAAACTCACTACACATATAGGTAGATACAATGTTTTATAATATTTTAAAATTTATGTGCTACACTAAATTATTTTCATTTTTAAATTAAATACTTTGGATCATAACATAAACTACAATTAATTTTATGCAATTTGTTTTATACACATTGTTGCTTTCGAAAAAAGTTGACCACATGCTCTTAGATATTAAAATTCTCCATGAATTTGAGAATGGGTGGCCACCAATTATAAATAATTTTGAATTCCTATTTTAAAATTGTATATTTTATGTTGGTATAAATTGGTAATCCATTACAAACAATGATGAATGCAAATGGAAACTCGCTTGATGGACCTAAAGTCAATAATTGAAGGGAGATAAATAAATAACTATAGGACACATCTAACTGAAAAGATGAAATTAAATAGAACATGCAATTGGTTTCGGTAGACATAAATACATTTAATCATTCTCCACCAATTATCATACTTTTATTAAAAGTAGTTATTAAGTATACTTATCGATAATTATTGAAAACTTCATTACTTCCAAATGTTGGTTTCATTCATTTTGTCAAACATTAAATAATTATAATTTTAAATTATTGTGTATATTTGATTGGGGAAGATGTAAAACATATGAAAATTCTTATTGATGCAATAAATACATTAACTAGCATATTACTATTAAATGTAAAAGTAAATTCAATGTAAAACTAAATATCAATATTATTATCTTTTGTAGTGCCTCTACAAAAATATTTTCTTGTTGTTGACTTAGAAGGATAATTAATTCAAAAATAATATTTAAAAATTAAAGACACATTCCAAATCAAAAAAGAGCATATATATCTAAGAGGATATTTCATCTAGTCTCTAATTGTTGTGTCAACATAGTTTCAATTCGCATTTTCATGTGCTTGATATAAATGCCAATGTATAAAATATTGTATTGAAATTATTGTTAATAACTAAAGTAGAATCATGTCCTTTAATTTTTGGGGGTTTTTAGAATTAAAAAAAAAAATCAATAAGTTATTAATAATTTGGGGAAATTTTGAAAGGAATCTGGGTTCCTTTTTATTTTACAAGTACTATTGTAGTTAACTTACTAAACTATCATACCCTGCTATTTGACTATTTTTTTATAGACATTATTATATGTATTAGAATATTTTTAAGTATTGTTCATCTAATGCTTACATATAGATATTGATTTGATGTTATAATATAGTAGCATACTTTGATCATGTATATTCATGATGTCATTAGTATAGTCTTACACTGTGATGTTTATTCAGTTCATAATTACATGTACATATGTTTTTCAATTAGAGTAAATATTGTTGATGCCATTTTTTTCCTGTAGGACTCATAAGTACATAAGCTATGCTGGAGATGGATTTTGGTAGTTGAGAATATAATGGTGGAGGCAGTGAGTAGTTAGGTAATACTAGCACTAGATAAGAAATATAACAATAATTAGTCATCTAGTCTTTGAGTAGTTGCAACATGTCTAATGTCTCTATTTTTATCTTGTTTCATTTGATTAATCTTAATTGATATTTTTCTCTTGATTATGGTTATGTTTGCATTTATATTTTATTAGTTTCTTGAATTAGTGTCTTTTGTGTGTGTTGGCTTAGTGATAAGCCACCTTTTTATCTTAGCTATCAATTTCTTTATTCTAGTTGCTAAGGGGCTCAAATACTTTAAATATCGTATCAAGTCTATTAAATTGTTGCCCACCATGGATCATATTATTATTAAAATTGTTTAATCTAAGTCTTTTTGTCTTGGTTTTATTACCAAAAGGCCTCAAACAAGTTAATGTCATGCATTATAATCGATTAAGACTCCATAATGGTATGATTTAATAACTTTGTGGGCAAGAAGTAACCCATGCATAATGTTATTTATTGAATAAATTATTGTTAGGCCATGATAACCATAAAAGGGGTTGTGGACTTCTGGCCATGCATTATAGTTAAAATAAAAATAAAAATAAAGTATATCTATTAATAAATAAATAAATAAAGGAAAACAAAAATCAAAAGTTTAATGATTAGGGTAAATAATGGCATTAGGGGTTGACTCTTCATCCAAAAAGAGTAATTGATAGTTTTTATTGTAAAAAATGCCATTTTATTGTGTTGACTTATGGAGAAAGCCTAGAGGAAAAATAGCAACAATGGAGAGTAATAGAGGCTTGAAATTCATCCCAGTAGGCTTTAATGGCTTAAAGAAATTTGTACCTGGGTAGAAGGGAGGAAAGAGAGCAAGCCATGGAAGAAATGGATTGAGTTGGGAAAGATTTTCATTTTTGTGAAGGGTAATCAAGGAGAATTTTATTTTCTTCTTCATAGGGTATATTTATGCCAAGTAAGTTATGCTTTTTTAATTTGTGCTAGAGTTTTGTCTTTCTATGGTTATGTAGGGTTAGATTGATTGTATATTCTAGTTTAATTTTTATAAAATATTTTAGGTTCAAGAGGAATTCATGAGACTTCTGCATGAACCTGTAAGGCTCTCAAAACTAGTAAAATCTCACAAAATTATTTTGTTCTGGTCAAAATCAATTTAATGTTTGGAGTTTCATACCTGGATGGAGATTAAAATTACACCTGGTGTATAGGGTTTTAAAATCATCATTAATATTGAAATGAATTTGTGGATAATATATTAAAACACTCGCTATTTATTTTATTTTATTCATGGATGGAAGTGTTACTTTAAAATGGCATGTTGGGTGTTTTCTTTTTTGTGTTGTATTTATTTAATGGCCAAATGGGTGTCTCTTTTATGTTGTATTTATGTTAAATCTCTTGAGTTTTCCTTATTTCTATTTTATTCAACCTGGGTATAGATAAATTTGACCCTACTGATCCTTATGGCCATTTTATGAAAATATAACACCATAGTGAAGCTTGTATATTTCTATTTTATCTTATTTTGCCTAGATTTTGGTGCATTTGGAAATATTAGTGTAAAATTGTTATTTTACCTTATTTTACCTCTTTCATTTTACTTGATTGGGTTAAAATGTGATTGAGATGGTTACTTTACTCTTGGTTAAAAAATTATAGATTTGGGTATTTTATTCTATGTTGGATGTCTGATAGCGTTGATAGACCCTTTTATATAAGTGCAACTTGTGAAATGTTTCATGTATTATTGTTGGCTTTATTGGTGCATGATGTTAAGGTTACTCTATTTGATGATGTTATCTAACTTCTATAAAGTTATCAATGATGGATATGAATATCTTGCTCACACCTTCACCCAAAGCACGAATCCTTGACTCCACTATCTAGTTGGTGGTTGGGGTGGTGAGGGCCACTGATTAGTGGGCTCATAGGATGGGTCAGGATGGTGTGTAAATCATTTGGTGGCTGCTATTTCATTATCGATTTACATGATATGTTTGGTACTATTCTTACTTGGTTGCAATGATTAAATATTTTGTTATATCATGTTTTAAAATTAATCTTTTGATTTACTATTCTTGTAGCATCTTCTTGCAAATGTAAAATAATATGTTACATTCTTCATATAAACCCAAAATTAAAGTGGTTATTGTTCCTAAATGATATCAAAACAACAAAAATGATTTATGGGATTTATTCTTCTCTATTTAACCTTCAAAACACATATCAAAAGTATTTTTTAATACAATATTAAAAAATAAAATAGAATTATAATATGACAATATTTTTGTTATTTAAAAAGAGAAATTAATTAAATGATTTTCTTGTAGCATGTTTTAGGAGTTATTATTTTTATGTATTGATCTTTTATCATCCACTTATAATGCAAAAAATTATTCAATCTTTAGTATACTTCTAGAATTTTGTCAGTGCAATATATGGATATGAGTTGAGTGTTCTTAATTGTATGATTGAGTCACTTTCAGCTCATCATTATATTATTGTTGTGGCAATATTCAATTATAATTTTATCTTTACTTTAATCCAGTTGATGGCTACAAGAAAATTCTTGTTATTTGCTTGAGAAAATTGGTGGCATGGTTGAAGAAAAACCTTACTAAACATTATGCACTGTTGTACATGTGCATAGCATGATTCAAATTAAAGACAAAGCTGATCTTGTAGGATACTTGGTAAAAGTTATGTTTCCTTAGAATTATTTCATTATGATAAATAAAATTAGTAAGCTACAACCAAGTTAAAGTAAACTTGAGTTGATTATTAGCTAGATGTATGAATTTTTAGTGTGCTGGATTTAATTTATGGGTTGTGTAATTAGTTAATTTTATTAATTGTATGGCTATAGTAGATGTTTTTTTTAAAATTTTTGAATGGTTGTAACAAGTGGTTATTGGTGTAAATTACACTACCTTTCATGTTGGCAAGTGGTCCTAAGGGGTGGATATAGTGTAATGATATTACATGAGTTTTTTGGGCATGGGTTATGCATAATAAATGATTCTTAATTTTTAAGAGGAAGATTGTGAATATAACAAGTTTAATTCATTTTAATACAAGAATAAATGAGTGTGTGATTGTGAATATATGGATGATTGAATCAAGTGATTGGCACTCATGAAATTTTAAAATAAATGGTTATATATTTAATTATTTCATTTAAGTTATATTAATTAAGTTGATATTTTAGTCATGCATATATATCCTAAGAAGGATTTAGAAATTTGGTATTATGAACTTGATCATTTCCATGCATATAGATCTTACAAGTTTTGATTTACTTATATTTATTAAGGCATGAGTATATAATTCAATCATATCCCAACTTATGCCTAATGTTTAGGGTAAAAATAAATATGATGCAATGATCCTTAAATTTATGAGATCTTGGTGTAAAGATCCATATAGGATAGTACCATTGCATATCTCTTATATGTATAAGTTTAAATGAGTAAAGACATTCTTGAAATCTTATACATTGTTATAGATTGATGTAAGTATGCTTGTCTTGGCTAATCTAATTATGATTAAAAACTAAACTTATTTGTACAATGATTCCTTTGCATTATGAGTCTTGGATTTTAAATGCAATGTTGTATGTTTTGTTTACTTGAATATTTAAGAATCTCTGTTGTCATAATCTTCACCCTTAATAGTGTTCACATAGTTTAATGACTAGAAACTTAATACTCCTTCCAATAATCTTGAGTGAGGCAAGAATTGTTGTACCTAAATCAGTACCCTAATTTACATAGGTGTGAGTCTCTTACATAGGGTAAGGACATCTATATGGTCCTATTTGG
Organism: Torreya grandis; assembly: GCA_037957365.1. Classification (NCBI taxonomy): domain Eukaryota; kingdom Viridiplantae; phylum Streptophyta; class Pinopsida; order Cupressales; family Taxaceae; genus Torreya; species Torreya grandis. The sequence goes on from JARHVA010004789.1 coordinate 262,491, forward strand.
ATGATGTCTACTCCTATTCATTTCAACACTTATAATTATGAATTTCATGATTATACACCTTAAACTACATACATTTCTAAGAGCAAAAATATTTCTCATAGAATCTTTTAGGGGTAATCACCCTAAGGGAATTGTACATATGTAACTCTAGTTATGGTTTGTGGGTGCATCATATAAATACTAACCATTTATAGTGAACTATATTCATAACTCTACTTGCACTCTTAATGAAGTGACACTCAATTTTTTTAGGGGCTCATTTCACCTGGTATTAGATCTTGTGCTTGAACTAACAAGTCCATTAAATCTCTTAAAAACTTGGAATAATATATGATTCTTGTAGTGATATGTCTAAAATATGTTCTGTGACTTACCAACACAATGGTTAGGACTAGATTTGATGGTAATTTGGGTGTTCATGGTTAACATGAGGGCAGGCCAATCCTAAGAGTTAGAGATAGAGGTAGAGGCCATGAATCCCAATATTAGAATAAAAATAGAGATGAACCTCTTATTAACAATGCTAAAAATCTATAAGAGGCACCAAACATTAATACAATTGGTGAAAACCTCTCTAATATACATGCATAAGTATTAAAAGGGAGCTTAATAACATTGAATACCATTCAAGGGATGATAAATAATCAAGAACTCAGGTTGAGAAATCTTGAGGGTAATCCTCCTAAAAAATGTCCCCATCTTGATATAGAACCTTTTGAGGAGAAAGCACTCTAAAAATTACCATTGAGAGTGGTAGACCCTATCATAAAGGAACTCAAGAAGACTCCATTTATATTCAAGGGTGAGGAATCTAGAAATGAGGGTGATGCATGATTTATTAAGCTGAAAAAATATTTTAATTTACATAACATGTCTTCAAATGTGAAGGTTAGAGTGGTAGTTTATCAGTTGAAAGGGCCTAATTCCCTATGGTGGAATCACTTATGTGATTTAGAAGGGTACCAGCCTATAACCCTTAGTCCACTTTTGAAAGCTAGTTTCAGAAGAGATATTTAAATGCAAATTATAAAAAGTAGAAAATAATAAATTTTCAACTACTGAAACAAGAAAATATGATTGTTTCAGAATATGAAAACAAGTTCTTAAACCTAATTCATCATGCTAAGTACATGCATGATGAAAATACAAAAGTGATAAAATTTAAATTGGGGCTATGAGAAGTATTGATAGATGAAATCAATATGACCAATCCTAAGATGTTGGCAGCTACTATAAGATCTACCCATAGGGTAGAGGAAAAAGAAAAGTTTCATCTAAAAACAAGACAAAAATTTAAGTTGAACAGATTAGAACTATAAGTAAAAACTTATTTCTTGTACCTAAAAACTTCAAAAGATCAGATTATAACTATAAGTTTCAAGGGAACAATAAAGGTTACAACTACTTTTAGGGATAGAATAAAACTTCTAAACTTATAAACACTATAAAATCAATCTATGAAGAAGGAACAAGATTGAAATAACCATTATGGGCTAGCCATAGGGGCTAATACTATTCTTGTAGCCCTAAAAATAACAATAATGTGTTGGGAGTGTGGAAATAATCACTATCATAAGGACTACCCAAAACTAAAATTTAGATATCCAGTTGACAAATGGGTGTATGCAACAATGGAAAATCACAACGCTGATTTTCAAGCTACCCCAATTGAGATAAGAGATATTTTATCTAGATATCATGTGACTATTTTAATTGATTCTGGTGCAACAAATTAATTTATTACACCTACTATAGTAAATTTTTGCAAGTATAAACCTATTCATTTAAGAGAAGGCTAGGAAGTTGATTTTAGTACTAACAAAAGTGTGCATAACCAAGAGTGTTTAAAGAAACCTGAAATTGATCTTAATGTTTTTAGAACCAAGCCAAACCTATTTTTTGGCCCCTTTAGGGTATTATGATGTGAGATTGGGCATGGATTTGTTGTAGTAGTACCATATATCCCTTGATTACTCTGGAAAAAGAATGCAATGCACTGATGAGCATAAGAAAGTCATAAAAATTAAAGTCTTGTAATGGTATAAACAATGAAATTTAATTTTTTTTCTATGGTTGAAGAGGGATAAAAGAAAACACTTCAAGATTTATGTAGTCTAGTTGTATAAAATGACCCCTAAAAAAAATCTACCAAGATTTTTCTATTATAAAAAAATTTATAGATGTTTTCCCTAAAAAATAACTTGGCTTAATTCATAAAAGTGAGTTAGAATTCTCTATTTACCTTATTCTATGGGCTAACCCTACATCTAAATATCCTTATAGGATGACCATGGAAGATTTACAAGAATTAAAGATCCAATTGAAATAACAATTAGACAATTGAAGTATCAAACCTAGTGTGTCACCCTAGGATACACTGGTAGTCTTTGTAAGGAAGAAAGATGGTACCTTAAGGTTGTGCATTGATTACTAAATGATCAATAAGGTAATGATAAAAAAATTAGTATATGTTGCCCCATATTGATAATTTAATCAATCAAATTAAGGTTGCAATAGTATTTTAAAAAATTGATCTAAAATCTATTTATCATCAACTAAGAATCAAAGAGGAAGACATTCATAAAACTACATTATGAACTCGATATGGTCATTATGAGTTTATTGTTTCACATTTTGACCTAAAAAATACACCATCTACATTCATGAATCTAATTAACAATGTGTTCAGGGCTTTCTTAGATAAATTTTTTTTTAGTGTTCCTTGATGGCATTCTTGTCTATTTCAAGAATGTAGATGAGCATGATCAACACATAAGATTGGTTCTAAAAATGTTGAGACAACACAAAATATATGTAAATTTGGCTAAATTTGCCTTTAATCAAATTTAAATTCATTATTTATAGCATGTAATGTCTAAGGAAGTCATTATAGTGGACCCAACCAAAATTCAAGATATTCAAGAATGGCCTACTCTTTTCAATGTGCATGAAGTGTATAGTTTTATGGGCTTGGTTGAGTAATATCGATGATTTGCCAAAAATTTATCCCATATATCCATTCTCATTACATCTTTACAATGAAAAGGTAATAAATTTGTGTGGACATCTCAATGTGAAGAAGCCTTAAATAATCTTAAAGAATTATTGACTACAACACCTATTCTGAGCATACTTGACCCTAATGAAAATTTTGAATTGTGGGATGATGCCTTTAAAGAAGGATTTGATGGTATATTGACCTAAGATGGGACGGTAGTAGCCTATAAGTCACATAATTTGAAGGAAGCCAAAAATAACTATCTAACACATGACTTAGAACTTGTTGCCATAGTATATGCAATTTAAATAATGGAAACATTTATTACTAGACAAACTTTTTAAAGTGCAATTAGATCACCATAGTTTAGACCATCTATTTTCACAATATTATTTGAATACCTACCTGTTCATGTAGTTAGAATTTATTATAAATTTAACATTGACATATCATATGTGAAAGGTAAGGAAAATATAGTGGATAATGCGTTTAGTAGGCATTTATACCTTACTACCCTATCATTACTACAAGGAAATTTTAGAAATACTAAATTAATACATAAGAGGATGAATGTTGTAATAAAATAAGTAATGAACTAGTTGTTAATGTTACAAAAAAACATTTATTATTTTTTTTGTTGAATCAGATGGCCTTATAAGGCATAGGAGAAGAATTTTTATACCTAAAATAGGAAATTTGCATAATATTTTATTGAATGAAGTTCATATAACACCCCATTTTGCCCATTCAGGTGTCAAAAATATGACACATGAGTTGAAGGGGAACTATTTTTAGCCTGGGTTAAGGTTAGATGTTTTCAATTTTATGGCAAAATTTTTAAAGTGTCAACATGTGAAGGCTAAATACTGCCACCTAAGAGGTTTTCTATACCCTTATGATATACCTAAGGATAATGGATAGTAGTGTCACTGTATTTTACTTCAAGGCTTCCTAAATCCTACAACAGACATGGCACCATTTTGGTGGTGATTGATAAAGCAACCAAAGTTGGCCATTTCATAGTTAGAAACTTAATGGATGATGTTTCTATATTTGCAGAGTGGTTCATTAAAGAGGTGGTATGAATACATGGTATACCAAAATTAACTATTTTAGATTGAGATAAATTATTCACTTCAAGGTTTTGACAAACCTTGATTCTAGCCTTATAACTTGACTAAATTTTAGTTCATCATATCATCCAAAAATGGATGGTTAGACTATGTAGTTGAATCAAGTAGCTGAGGACATGTTGCATATGTATGTTATGAACCAATAGTCCAAGTGGGAGGACAATTTCTATTTGTTTCAATTTTCCTATAAAAAATAATACCATTTAGTTCTAAAAATGGCTCCTTTTATGGCCTTGTATTAGCAAAAATGTTGAACACCACTTGGGTGGTATGGTTTGGAAAATAGAGCTATTGTTAGGCCTAAAATTTTGAAAGAATATGATAGTTAGATGGTTGTCATATGCCAAAATTTAAAATCTAATTCTAATCAACAAAAGAGCTATTTATATTAAAAGAGAACACCACGTGAGTTTTCTATTGGTGACAAGGTATTTCTGTGAGTAAGACCATATAAAAGTTTGAATAAGTTTTAAAAAAATTCTAAGTTGGCTCCATGTTTTGTTGGACCATTTGACATTGTAGATAGATCAAACTTGTTGCCTAATGACTGGGTTTACCACCTTTTCTATCCAAAATCCATGATGTATTTCACATTACATTACTAAGAAAATATGTACCTAATCTTCTCATGTGTTGGATTGAAAAACATTTCAGGTTATGAAAGAGAAAAAGTTGCATCTAGATCTAGTGTAAATCTTGGGTCATCACAACATTAAACTAAATAACAAAGAGATTCAACAAGTCCTAGTACAATGGGACCTATTGAGTGAAAGAAGTACCACAAGGGAAGATATGAAACTATTCAAGAAACACAATCCATGGCTATTTTGATTTCTCATCTAGACATCTCCTCATTAAAGGGAGGAGGATATCATAACCTACTATTTGACTATTTTTTTATAGACATTATTATATGTATTAGCATATTTTTGAGTATTGATCATCTTATACTTACATATAGATATTGACTTGATGTTATAATGCAGTAACATACTTTGATCATGTATATTGATGATGTCATTAGTATAGTTTTACATTATGATGTTTATTTAGTTTATATTTACATGTATATATGTTTTTCATGTAGAATAGATACTATGAATTCCATGTTTTATGGTTGTAGGACTCACAAGTACATGAACTAGGCTAGTGATGGATTTTGGTAGTTGGGAAAATAATGGTGGAGGTAGTGAGTAGGTTGGTAATACCAACAATAGATGAGAAATATAACAATAATGAGCCATTTAGTCCTTGAGTAGTTGCATCATGCATGATGTCTTTCTTTTAATCTTGTTTTATTTGTTTAATACTAATTGATATTTTCCTCTTTTTATTTCACATGATTATGGTTGTGTTTGTATTTATCTTTTATTATTTTGTTAGATTGATGTCTTGTGTGTGTGTTGACTTAGTGATAAGATGATTTTTTGTCTTGGCTATCAATTTTATTTATTCTAGCTTCTAAGGGGATCAAATACTTTAAATATCATATCAAGCCTATTAAATTATTTCTCACCATAAATCATATTGTGGTTAAATATTTTTAATATAAGTCATTTTATCTTGGTTTAATTGCCAAGAGGCCTTGATCTAGTTAATGCTACACATAATAATGGATTACAACTCCAAAATGGTCTTGATTTAACAACTTTGTGGGCAATAAGTAACCCATGCATAATGTATCTATTAAATAAAATCGTGTTAGTCCATGATGACCATGAAATGGGTTGTGTACTTTTGGCCATATAGTATAATTAAAATAAAATATATCTATTTATAAATAGATAAAGGAAAGCAAAAATCAAAATTTTAATGATTAGTAAAAATAGTGGCATTAGGGGTTGACTCTTCACCCAAAAAGAGTAATCAATTATTTTTCTTGGACTAAATGTCATTTTGTTGTATTGGCTTATGGAGACACCCTAGAGGGAAAATGACAGCCATGGAGAGTAATGGAGGCTCAAAATTCATTCCAATAGGCTTTAATGCCTTAAGAAAATCATACCTAGTCAGAAAGGAGGAAAAGAGAGCAAGCCATAGAACAAATGGATGGAGTTGGGAAATATTTTCATTTTTATGAAGGGTAATTAAGGATAAATTTATTTTATTTTTCATATAGAATACTTGTGCTAAGTAAGTGATGTATTTTTAATTCTTTCTACATTTTTGTCTTTCTATGGTTGTGTAGGGTTGGATTGATTCTATATTCTGGTTTAAATTTTATAAAATACTTATAAGGTTAAGAGGAAGTTGTGAGACTTCCTCATGAACCTTTAAGGCTCTCAAAACTAGTAAAATATCACCAAATTATCATGTTCTCATTCAAAATAAATTTAATGTTTGGATTTTTATACTTGGTTGGGGGTTAAAATTACACTTGGTGTACAGGGTTTAAAAATCAGCTTTATTATTGAAATGCCCTTATAGATAAGATATTAAAACTCTAGTTGTTTATTTTATTTTATTCATGGTTGGAAGTGTTACCTTAAAATGATAATCTAGGTGTTTTATTTTCTATGTTTTATTTATTTAATGGCAAAATAGGTGTATTTTTTTGCTATATTTATTTTACAGCTATTGGGTTTTTATTATTTTTATTTTATTTGACTTGGGTATAGATAAATTTGATCCTGTTGGTTCTTATGGGCATTCTATGAAAATATGGCACCATAGTCAAGCTTGTTCATTTCTATTTTGGATTATTTTCCTTGGATTTTAGTGCATTTGTAAGTATTGGTGTAAATATGTTATTTTCCCTTATTTTACCTCTTTTATTTTGATTGTTTGGGTTAAAATGTGATTGAGCTAGTTACTTGCCTTTGGTTAAAAAGTGTTTTATTTTATTTTAGATGCTTGTATATACCCTAAATTTTTCAATCAACCACATATATCATGTCTTTTCACAGTCCTTTCATAGAAAACTCTGACTAGAGAATATGACTCTTATTCATATCTAGCCATGTCTTTTTGTTTGATTCACCTTGGTATTATTTTATATCCTAAACACCTTTTTTACCATTCTCCATCATTCATAGCCTTTTAGACTTAACCCTTACTAACCTAGGTTACTATTTTGATGCTCATTCCATCTGCTCAAGTCCTAGAACCTCCAAACAATAGTGGCCAAATAGGAATATAGCACTAAAACCCAGGGTTTCTAGTTTTTAGTGTTATTATCCAAGTGCAAATTTGATTCCAATGGTCAGTTTCTCCCCCAAGATGAGTCTTACCCCTTTTCTTTACTTCGTTCTTAAGTTTTCCAATGTCAGACAAATGTGAATAAAAATCCCAAATTCAAAATAACAAGTCTCTTATATAAAGGACTTCACAAGGCATTTTATATCTAGCACTTACTACTTTAGCACATTACACATAATAAAAATTAGTGAATAGTATAGCTCAGATTCTCTACATCACACATAGACTTGAATGCTTGATCAAATAAATGCCTAGATGAAATTTATTCTCATGTGCATTAATTATGCATGTTCCCTAAGGGAGAACTATATCATATTTGAGACCCTAGTTTTAGGATTAATGTAGGCAATAATTAGAATAGTAGGGGTTCTTGATTGTGTGATTACTATTCCCATAACCTAGTTTTCCCCCTTTTGCTTTTGATGTATTCATTCTTTATATGTGTGTAGATGGATACAAGTACTAAATATTAAAATGGACCTATAGTGATCTCTATTAACTTTAAGCCCTCAAAATTTGGTATGTAGGCTGATATTAACCAGGTGAACAAAAAATAGAAAGCTTAGATATTAGGACAAAAGTTATGGGAAGGACTATAGCACTAAAAACTAGGGTGTCTTATTTTTAGTGCTCCTATCTAATAAAAAAAAAATCCAAATTCAATTTCTTGACAGTGTCTCAGTCCTACTCTTCAATTTCCAACCTCTAAATCTTCTATTTTAGTATGAATTTAGATAAGTTAATTTCTATTTCTCTTACATAATTATCAGTTAAAATATATATTTTCTCCTATCAAAGTAGATTTTTCCCATCATTATAGACCCTTATTATTTAATATCTAAACACTAGATTCCTAAAAATAATAAAACATTTGGGGAACCTAACTTACTTTGAACAAATTTAAAATCCTAGGTACCCTTAGGATTTTTCTTTCACATTTTGTACAAAAAAATTAACTTACAAATTTTTATTTTTGTATTAATTTTTGTGCAATTATTCCATTTAAACATATTTTTATAATTTAAATTATATCCATAATTTTCAAAAATTCTAAAACCCTAGCTCAAAACCCTAGATTTCCAAACTAGGTTCTCAAACCCCAAGTTTCCTTGCCTTTCAAATTTTAGAAATTAATTTTGAAATTTTTGAAAATTGTTTAGTGTGCCAAAAATATTTTCAAATTTTATAAATTATTATTTATTTTGTGCAAAAATTCAATTTCAAATTTTTTATTTTTGGTATCAATTTTTGTGCAATTATCTTGTTCAAATTAATTTTAGAATTTAAATTATAGCCATAATTTCAAATATTCTAAAACCCTAGATTCTTAAACTAGGTCCTCCACCTTCAAACCATTCATCCTTTTAATTTTTAGAAAATAATTTCAAAATTTTTGCAAATTGTTGAAATAGTCACAAGTATTTTCGAAATTTCCATTCTAGTAGTTATTATTGAATTTATTTTCTTAATAGTACTTTTTCATATTCTTTTAGGTGAAAGAAATAAAATGGACACTAAGGAACTTCTTCCCTCTCATCCCATAGATAAATTTATTAATTTTTTGTATAATTATGATAATGAGTGGATAAATTTGCAAATTTACACATTATCTAAAAATATGGAAAATGATTTTATTTATAATGAATATAATTACTATTGTTTCAATGAGGAATATTATCAGGCATATGAAAGTGATAGTGAATAAAAAGTAGATGAATTTTATCCTCTCAAACCTATCTATTTCATCCCTTCTAAAAAAATAATTTTGATAAATGGGAAAAATACTTCTCACCTCATTTTCCTATGCACAATGCACAAAATGAACAAATTAGTCATTCACTTCCAAATGAACCTCTAATAGGTGATAATTTGCTTCCATGTGACACAAATCTCTCTCTCTCTCTCTCTCTCTCTCTCTCTCTCTCTCTCTCTCTCTCTCTCTCTCTCTCTCTCTCTCTCTCTCTCTCTCTCTCTCTCTCTCTCTCTCTCTCTCTCTCTCTCTCTCTCTATGTTCAAATTACAACAATATAAATGCAATAGAATCAAATTACCAATACATAGATAAAATGATACATCTCATGTTATTAACTCTGCTTTATCAAAAGAATGTTCAAATGAAAAATCTCCTTCTCTTACTTCTCATATTGCACATGAAAATAATGCATGTCTTTCATCCATGGATAACATATATGCACATGATATTCCAATGTAAAATGATAACTTATTGCATATTCAAAAGGAACTCAATCCTTCTATTACACCTCTCCTTAGAAATGATTGAAGCGATAATGAATATAATAGTGAGCATGCCAATGAATATGAAAATGAGAGTGATTATGGAGAATATTACATGATGACAATGATAATTATGAACATATTGAAGAAGAATATGCATATCATGTTTCGAACTCTTCTCTCACTTCTCCTCTCAAACATAATGTACTTCCAAATGTTATTTCTACTTCTATGAATGATTCTATTTCTAAAATTCACATGTTAATTTTAATAGCACATCTTATACTCAATTAGAATGTGACACACTAAAAAATAAAGATACCAATAAATCCCCCAAGCCACCCCTCACTACGGTATAACCTAGTTCTCACACTTCACCTAAAGAGAATGGTAGCTCACATCCCTTTAGTAAGGTCCAAACTACCATTACTCCTAAGGTTCAAGTGAGCACACCCCCTCTTTATGATCCAATTACTAAATTTATCATCCCATGGCTTAAATTAACAATTAAATTTAATGATTAAATGTACCACTTCATGATGCTAATATACCATCCCAAGAGATCATTTATTTAATGCATGTAGTTGGTGAATTACAACACCAAGTACATCTCCTTACCTTAGAAAACAAGGCTTATAATTCTTAGATGGATGCCAATGATCTACATGGTAACCCAATTTTTAATACATTCACAAAATTTTCATTGCCTAAGAATTTTTAGATACCATCATTACTTCACTTTGATGGAACTGGAGATCCATTTGTACACCTTCAGGTCTATTGAAAAGCTCTACCATCTCATGCAATCCTATTGACTGTACTTAAGTTATTCCAATAGACATTAGTGGGGAAAACACAGTATTGGTTCTTTCATCTATTCCTTATTGGTTCATTGCACACATATGATGACTTAGAGGAGTCATTTCTCAGATATTACATCATAAACATGGGCCCTCATGTTACATATGAGAAATTTACCACACTACATCAATGTTATTTAGACCCAGTTAGTGAGTATATCTTAAGATTCATGGATCACATATTAAGATTGATATTCAAACCAATAGATATAGAGATTCAACATATCTTTATTAAGGGGCTTCACCAACCTCTACTCAAGCATCTACTATATCAAACAAAGTCTTCTTTCAGACCCCTGTGTCATATAGTTTTATATTTGGAAAAGAAATTGGGATTGATTGAGGCAGATTCAATTGATCAGATCACTATAGATTTTATAGTAGCATCTTCAAACATAGCTCCTATTACTCAACATCCACCATGTACTAGATAAGATAGGAGACCACAACCAGAAAAACAACTAGTTAAGAATAAAAATCCAGCTTTTAGAGCATAACCTCCAGTCTATAATATAAAGAACAATAAAAAAGCACCACTATAGTTTGATTTAGAGTAGGATAGTCCATCTACCATATTATCATCACTACTAGATAGGAGGTTAGTCACATTACATTCTTCTCATCGATGAGATCCATGTCTCTTACATAGACATCCACATCAGCCTTTTTGTCACTATTATCATATCCAAGGACATAGAGATAATCACTATTTTGGACTCAAAGATTACATTACTAGATGTGTTGATAACGGTATCATAACATTCACACAAGGGGCATAGAGATCTCCTCCATTATGGAACCCTAGACCTCATTCCTCCATGATTGAGTCATCCTAGGACATTCCTTTACAGGAATCATTAGTCACTCATTGTGATCAAAATGTACATTTTAGGATAAATCTCACAAGAGATCTCCTATTCCACCACCTTAGAAGGTTTGGAAACTAGTACCATAACAACAACCTACATATAGCACCCTAGTTCAAAGGATACATAGTGTAGTTACATATACATATCTAGTAGAGTAACAGGAATAACAATAGAGTACCACTCATGAAAAATATTCACTACGAGTAGATTTTTAGGGTCCTATCTCACATATAAACCCACTACAGTTAAGATTAGATGAACCCCCATCACATGCCATAGTTCCATCTAGATATATTGCTCAGTCATATACATCATAATAGAGGCCACAGGGTGTTATTTTAGATAGATATCCACTATGACTTTGAATAGATGAGCTTCCTCCATAGCATCCATTTTTATTTGCATGACCAATAAAGTTAAATTTTGTAAAATTTTCACACACAATAATAATTATCACTCACTTTACAATATCAAATATAGACCACATTCCTACACATAATGAGTAGTATGGGCACTTGTTTAATTGGAAAATAAGGTTTAAATAGTGATACAACATAGAATAATACAATGTACAGCCATACTAGTTTTAATTCATAATCTTCACTTAGCAGGGCAATGATGGATCCAAAAGTATATCTACCCTTTGTATTCTTGAGCCACAATCATGGAAGTAATATGTACATAGTGCTATCTTACATCCCCATACTAACAACTAACATTCCTAATTACCTCTAAGTATCCACAGCCCAAAACATACCTATAAAAATCTAGATCTTACCAAATCCTATTTTACCACTATTAAACCCAATCAACTTATACAAACAATTTCCAAATGCTAAACCTAGCTCATTTTATCTAAACAATTTACAAATTACAAAAAACATCAAATTTTTGCTTACAAATCAAAACCTAACATCACACTTTAACTCATCAACAAAGCATTTAAATAAACTATTCCAAGTACCAAACATATACAATCTAAACATCAATACCAAATCAACCATTTTAAAACATTTGTAATGAATATACCAATATACCATCACACTTCAAATCCAATAACGTAATAATCAATTGTCAACACAAAACAAGTATCCATATATATATATATATATATATATAGAAAAGTTTTCAAAACATATACATCATGTCAAGGTACAACCAATCATGAATGGGTGTCAAGCCCTCACTATCAATCTCACTCTCTCCTCTAGTGAGATTGATAGTGAGGGCTTGACACCCATTCATGATTGGTAGTACCTTGACATGATGTATATGTTTTGAAAACTTTTCTATATATATATATATATACATATATATATACATACATATATATACATATATATATATATAAATAAATATATATATATATATATGTATATATATATTTATATATATATATATATATACATATATATATATATATAAATATATATATACATATATATACATATATACATATATATACATATATATATATATATACATACATATATATATGTATATATACATATATATATATATATATGTGTATATATACATATGTATATATATATATATTATATATGTATATATATATATGTGTGTATATATATATATATATATAAGTTTTCAAAACATATACATCATGTCAAGGTACAACCAATCATGAATGGGTGTCAAGCCCTCACTATCAATCTCACTCTCTCCTCTAGTTCTAGTCCCATAATCCTATCTCACACTTGATGACCCTACACATCCTCAAGATCCTAAGTGCCTCTTACACTGACTATCTTGCTCTAATAGCCAAGCATGCTCCTCACACATGTTTTTATATTGCTCCTAAAGATCCATATAGTTAACCACAATCTTCATACTCACCATACCAAAATTAGGTGAAAGCATCCTATGCCTATCCAACTTAGATCTAAGCTCATCTCTCTCTCTCTCTTAGTACACCTATATATGTAGCTATAGCTATAAAATCCCTATCAAACAAATGAGCATAAATGCCAATCATAACCGTCACTTGCTCTAACAAACCCTCCTCCACCACATCATCGAGAACATGTTGTGTGATCTCTGAGTGTCAACTCAATGATGGTCTCCCATAACTAATCATCTCCCCTCCCCACCCCAACAAGTGTCTGATCTTGTGCACCTACCACCCTACCTACACATAGAAGAAGTACAACACTACATTAGATATATACTTTCAAATCCAAAATAGTACAACACAAACCTAGGTACAATTCAAATATAATCCCTAATTACCTCCTATAATCTAAATCAGATCAAGATACTCATATGTAGCAACATCCACTCCATTAATAAGATATAATGGATCACATCAATGCCAAACCCACCATGTTGTATATGCCTCAGTACATCTCAGATCATCTACATCAAGAATATCTATAGCTTCATTTCATGCATCTAAGGGTAACGGTGCCAACTCAAATTTTGTAGGTCTTTCATGAGCCCCTACTCTCATTGGTGCCCATGTACTCCTCAACCATACCCATCTCATAAGATTAACATCCTATCAAACTCCAAACTACCTAGTCATGCTTTCATACTGAAAGCACTCACATTCTCTAACCCAATGATCATGTAACCAATAGGTGACCTTCATGTACCATAGTTACTCTCCATCCTCAAGCCATCTAGGGAATCCTCTATAATGCCTCCATATGATATATTGGGCCACCAATATATCTACCATCCTCCTATAGTGATCTATCCTAAGAGATCAGATAGCCAAATCACTCATCCATCACTTGTCAAATGGTTGTAAATGTGCCCAACTCACCCTCAGCAATCTAATCAGTTACATAATTGTTATGTACCCATAAGCCTAGAAATATAATAAAGTATCCACACCCACACCACCATTGAATGCCTCCTATGTAAATATATATAAATCTTTGTATAAATTGGCAAGCATAGTCCTATCCCATGAGATCATAATACCATACATCTCAACACTATGAATCACCCTATACATATTGTAATCATAGAAACTCTAGTACCATCCACTATAATAAATGAATATAGAAATATGGCTAACCACTTTTGGAGGTGCAAAACACTTGACTGCATAATAACCAATAGTAATACATCACTATCACTTCCTCTTCGATGTGCACATGAAGGCACACTAGCAAAATATAAGGATGCATGATCAATGGCACCACCACCCATATCATCCTACAATGTCACCCATCACTCACTAACTAGAAAATATATAATATGATACACATCCTCTAGGGTTACAATGATCTCCCATGTAGGAAGCCAAAATGTACAAGTGTCTACATTTTACCTCTCACATAAGGCAGAGATTAAATACCTATCCCACTTCACCATACCTAGGTCACATACATGACATAATCTTGCTCTATCTATTACATCTCTCTCATCAATCGATAAGGGAAACATCCTCAACATCTCCATCACTTGGCCTCTATGGAACTCTCTCATCCACACCTCACCCTAAAAACACCAAAAAATAAACTATATGTCAAACAACCATGCCAAGAAAAATAACTAAGAAATAAAAAAGTAGGAACAACACAAAAATTGAAAAATCCATCCACATTGGACAATAACACTATAGAAGGACACTAGAACTGACCAACAGTGTTATAGCTTAGACTAGCGCTACATCCTATCCAACAACACTAACTCTAGGATAGGAGCATTAGAACTGACAAAATTATTCCTAGACCACTTAAAATAGCTTAAAATTTCTAAATAAAAGATTTTAAATAGGCAAAAAATAGGTACTTTCATTACTCACCAAGGTAATCTCTCCACCAGACTGAATCTAAGCTACCAGCTACTTAAAATGGGTAATGGAAGATGCTCATCTCCTAGGCATTTTCTCACTCTAGAGCTCTAATATCTCAAACTAGTCAATGAACAAATGAACCCAAAGTCAATCAAAATTATTATATCAACCAACATTTTTATTCAAAATAAAAAACACCATTTTATACATAACTAGAACCTTATAGCTCCATTTTACTAACTATTTGATTCAATGAAATCATGAAAATGGTATCTTCAACATCACACAACACTTGCTCTCTGACTATGTCATTTGCCTACTATGGAATACACACATCCCTATACCTTTTTTGTACCACAACATATAAATTGGTACTTAGTACTCAAAAACATTTGTTAAAAACATTCAAACAACCTAGCTTAATCAATTAATCAACTTTTCAATCCATTTGATCTATTACTACCTCATTTGCCTACCATGGCACAAGCATTTATACATCTCTACTATACCTAGATACAAGATTTGATTTTAACCAATCAAAGACACATTCCAATCCCAATAGTTCAAATCTCACCAATCAAACAAACAACATCTCAATCAATTCAAACTATACCTACCTTATTACTATTCATAAACCACTAGTCATCACTTTTGGTTCAACCTCCTCCATTACAAATCAAGATTGGTCAGATTGGTCAAGATTATACAATGATTTAGCTTATGTGGGTCACTTGGCAACACTCAGATATTCAGAGAGATATACTATCAGTTTATAGATACATAGACTATTCAAACACATTGGTTCAAATGATATAGATTCATAATGACTTCAATATAGACTCAAATACCAGATTTAGGGGCATGTAAATTACTACACATCTCATACATACAACTTCATATAGCATGACATAGTTATAGGACTAGATAGCAGATTATAGGCATAGTGTAGAGCACATTGTTTTGATATCTAGTTTTGCACATGGGATATGGCATGATAAATCATGGTATATGTGGTTATACAAATTTATAGATTATCTAGATGCATCACTCACATACTAGATTTGGGGGAATGACACAGATGGTCATGTTCTTTAATATCCAAGATTATACAATTTGGAATGGAAAGATAGGCCATTTTCTTCTTACACATTTACTAAAGTTTTTAGATTATAGCCAGGCATACCCAGGTTGTCACCAAATTGAACTATATGATCATTTTTAGTGGTTAGTCCATAACATTACTCAGAACTAAGAGTTTGTGTGGGATAGAGGGTAGACATTAGTTCTAGAATTTCAAGCACTTCTCATTTCTAGTTCATATTATTTAGAGTGGGGGAATGATAGATCTTTCTCTTCACAACATACAAAATCTATACACACACTATAGATTACATGAGTTTATGTGGGATAGAGGGAAGACATTGGTTTAGGGCCTCTGATAATTTCTCATTTCTCATTTAGATTTAGTACAAGGGGCATATATTATAAGGATTCCTTCTTTCTCTACGTAATATTTAGATTCAGTGTAGGGGACATCTATTACAAAGATTCCTTCTTCCTCCAAATAGTATTCAGATTCAATACATGGGGCATCTATGACAAGGATTCCTTATTTCTCCAAGAACTATTCAGATTTAGTATAGGTGTCATCTATTATATGGATTCCTTATTTCTCCAAGCCATATTTACTTCTTCATCCACTTCCCTTGCTAGGAAGTTGGATCTTTTTTTTCAATATACTTATCTCCATATAGGTAAGTTTAGGTATGTATCTTCCTTCTTTTACACTAGTAATTCATTTCATTACATCACTAGATTAAAAGGAGGGAAAATGTATATACCATAAATTGGTCAAGAAACCACACATATCATGTCTTTTCATAGTCCTTTCATAGGAGACTCTAACTAGAGAATATGAGTTTTATTTGCATCAAGCCATGTCTTTTTGTTTGATTTGCCTTAGTGTTGTTTTATGCCCTAGACACATTTTTGACCATTCCCAATCATTCTTAGCCTTTCATACTTAACCCTTACTTACCCAAGTTACTCTTCTATTGCTTATTCCATCCCCTAGGTGTTGGACCCTCTAGACAACAATGCCAAAATATTACTATAGCACTGAAACCTAGGGTGTCTAGTTTTTCATGTTATTGTCTAAGTGTCAATTTGATTCCAATGGTCAATTTCTCCCACAAGATGATTTTTACCCCTTTTCTTGCTTCATTCCTAAGTTTTCCAATATCAACCAAATGTGAATAAAAATCTTAAATTCAAAATAATGAGTCTCCTATATAAAAGACTTCACAAGTCATTTTATATCTAGCACTTACTACTTTGGCACATTAGATATAACAAAAATTAGTCAATAGTATAGCTTAGCTTATTTGCAACACACATAGACTTGAATTCTTGATCAAAGAAGGGTCTATGAAAAATTCATTCTTGAATCTATCATGTGTGTTTATTATGCATGTTCCCTAAGGGAAAGCTATATTAGATCTGAGACACTAACTTGAGAGTTAATGTAGGCAACAATCAGAATAATAGGGGTTCTTGATTGTGCAATCATTCTTCCCCTAACCCAATTTTCCACCTTTTTCTTTTGATTTATTCATTATTTTTACGTGTAGATGGATAGATGTAATAAAGATTAAAATATACCTATAGTGAGCTCTGTTAACTTCCAGCCCTTGAAAGTTGGTATGCAAGATCATATTGACTAGGCAAATAAAACCTAGAAAGATTAGATCTTTAGGAAAATAGTGCTAGGAAGGACTATAGCATCAGACATTAGGGTGTCTTATTTTTTATGCTCCTATCTAATCATAAAACAGAAGCCAAATTTAGGTTCCTTATAATGTCTCAGTCTTGTTCTTCAATTTTTAGCCTTAGAATCTTCCATTTCAGTATGAATTTAGATAGGTTAATTTCTATTTTTATTCTATAATTATCAATTAAAATATACATTTATACCTATAAAATTAGATTTTTCCCATCATTTCAAACCCTTATTATTTAGAATCTAAACACTAGATTCCTAAAAATAATGAAACAATGCTTGATAGCTTTGACATTCCATTTATATAAGTGCAACTTATGAAAATTTTGTTGTAGTATTGTTTCCTCTATTGTTACATGATGTTAAGGTTACTCTATTTTATGATGTGAAACTCTTATAAATTACTCACTGATGGCTAAAGATATCTTGCTTACACCTTCATCCAAAGGCTGAATGCTTGACTCCACCACCCAATTGATGGTTGGGGTGGTGAGGGCCATCTATTGGAGGGCTCATAAGATGAGTCAAGATGGTGTGTAGAGCATTTGGTGGTTTATCTTTCATTATAGAGTTTCATGATATGTATGGGGCTATTCTTAGTTGTAGTGATTAAATCATTTCCTGTAGCATGTTTAAAAAATACTCTTTGTATTTACTATTCTTGTACATCCTCTTGCACATATCAAAATGATGTTGCATTTTTCATATAAACCCAAAATTGAAGTGGTTAGTGCTCCTAAATTATAGGGTAATATAAAAAATGATTTATGGGTTTTATTATTCTCTATTTAACCTTTGAAATACATATCAGAGCTATTTTTTTAATTGAGTATTAAGAAAGAAAAATGAATTTTAATGTAACTATATTTTTGTTATTTAAAAATAGAAATTAATCAAATGTTCTTCCTATAGCATTATTTGGAAGTTATTATTTTACTTATTGATCTTGTAGCATCCAATTATAATGTAAAATGTTATTCAATCTTAGTACACATCTAGAATTTTATCAATGGAAATATATGGGTATGAGCTGAGTGTTATTAATTGTATGATTGAGTCACTTTCAACTCATCATTATATTATTATTGTAGCATTATTCAATGATAATTTTATCTTATTTATAATCTAGTTTATGGCTACAAGCATCTTCTTGTTATTGAATTGATAAAATTGGTGACATGGTTAAACAAAAACCTTACTAAACATTATGCACTATTGTGCATGTACATAACATGATTTGAATTAAGGACAAAGCTGATCTTGTAGGATACTTGGTAAAAATTGTGTTTCCCTGGAATTGTTAGATTATGATAAATAAAATTAATAAGCTACAACCAAGTTAAAATGAACTTGAGCTAATTACTAGTTAGATGTATAAATTTTTAGTGTGCTAGAATTTAATTTATCAGTTGCGTAATTGGTTAATTTTATTATTTGTATGGTTATATTAAATGTTATATTATTTTTGAATTGCTTTAATAAGTGCTTATTGATGTTAATTACGTTTCCTTTGGTTCTTGAAAATGGATCTAAGGGGTAGATATAACATAATTCTCTTACATGAGTTTTTGGGCATAGGTTATGTAACATAAATGATTCTTATTTTTAAGAGGAAGGTTATTAATATAAAAACAAGTTTAATTAATTCTAAAACAAGTATAAAGGAGTGTGTGATTGTGAATATATGCATGTTTGAATCAACTAATTGGCATTCATGAAATTTTAAAATAAATGGCGGTATATTTAATTATTTCATTTAAGTTGTGTTAAAGAACTTGATATTATACTCATGCATATTTATTATAAGAAGTATTTGGAAAGTTGTATATTGTGAAATCAATCAGTATCATGCATATATATCTTGCAAGTTTGGGTTTCCTTAAATTTATTAAGGCATGAGTATATAATTAAATCATCTCCCAACTTATGCCTAATGTTAAGGGTAAAATTAAACATGGTGTAATGATCATTAAATTTATGAGATCTAAGTATAAAGATCCATATAGGATAGTAACATTGCATATATCTTATATGTATGAATTTTAAATGAGAAAGGACATCTTTGGAATCTTATACATTCTTATAGATTGATGTAAGAATTATTATCTTGGTTGATCCAATTATGGTTAAGACCTGAATTTATTTATACAATGATTGTTTTGCATTATGAGTCTTGTCTTTTAAATGCAATGTTCTATGTTTTGATTACTTTAATATTATAAAACCTCTATTATCATTATCTTCATCCTTAATAGTGTTCACATGATTTAATGATGGATACTTAATGCTCCTTCCAATTATCTCGAGTGGGGTAAGAATTGTTGTACCTGAATTAGTACCCTAATTTACATAGGTGTGAGTCTCTTATGTAGGGTAATGACATCTAGATGGTTTTTTTGGGATGATGTATGCTTCTTTTTAGTATAGGGCTTATAGTTATGGATTTCATGACTATACACCTTGAACAACATACATTTATGAGAGAAATAGTCTACATAGAATCTTCTAGGAGTAATCACCCCAATTAAAGGAATTGTACATGCATAAATTTGGTTATGGGTTGTGGGTGAATTATACAAATCCCAACCATGCATAGTGAACTATATTCATAACTCTACTTGCACTCTAAATGAAGTGATGCTCAAATTATTTTTAGGGGTTGTTTCACCAACAAAGGAGTATGCTAATAAAATTTTAATGTTTTAATGAAAGTTTTTTTTTTTTTTTAAATAATTTAGAAATGGAAAATGGCTTATGATGATATTATTTAAATAAATATTCTTAATTTGGGATGTAGATGACATAAGGAATTTCTAAAAGAATCTAATTTTTTTGAAAAGTGTTGAACATGGAAATTAATGAAACTAAGTTTACACAATATATAAAATATTTTTTAGAGATTTTTTCAAATTGCATTTATATATAATGTTATAATTAATGATAAACCCCCACAAAACTTGTGTGGGGTCCATCCTGAGACATAGATAAGGTCTAAGTCCTAGTAGACTAAAAATATAGACATGACATACAAAATATCCCAACGTAAA
This sequence comes from Torreya grandis, assembly GCA_037957365.1. Lineage (NCBI taxonomy): Eukaryota > Viridiplantae > Streptophyta > Pinopsida > Cupressales > Taxaceae > Torreya > Torreya grandis. The sequence continues at coordinate 283,379 of JARHVA010004789.1, forward strand.
ATACCACAGACATCAAAGTCTAGAAACAACAAGAACTACCAACTATGAGAGGATACACCGATTATTACTACTCATAATGTTTTTAACATCTTATTGACTCCTAAAAATTTTAATAATTTCATTAGGGTGGTAGCTTAGAACCTCCCCATCATACCTCCAAGGACCAAGGCTATCTATGAGATCCTCCACCATGAGGCTACTATCTTCTTAAATTATTTGGGTCACCAAGCATAAGTCCTTAAGTTGACCAATATTCTATAACATGGACAATTTTTCTTTTACCTTTCAAACATAATTATCTAATTTGAGGATCCCATAGTAGACCTAAACTAAATAAACTAGGAAGAGACTGATCCATTGAAGTAAAAACATAGAGCCAAGCCAATAAAAAACTTTTGCATGAGAGAGTAACTAGGTCAATAGCCACAATGACTCTAATGATTTCATCTATGATTCTTAGAACCCAGTTATTGAAAAATGTGAGAGGGAGGCCTAGGATATTAATCCATAATGGAATCCTATTTGAATTGAAATCTAAAGAGGACCAATTTAGCTTCCAAGGTTGAAACAAGAGAATTGATTTACCCATCAACCATGGGCCTTCATTAAGGATATTAATACAATCATTCATGTAACTAAATGAAAATAGAAAGAACTTATTATTAAGAGAAAAAATTAATACCTATGTTACCTCAGTCCACTTATTATTTCTTTAATTACTGACACCTTTAACTCCATGCCTTGATCTTAAAAATTTCCCAACAAGAGTTGTGCTTCTCTTCAGCCTTTTCCAAAATCTTATCGAGAACATATAGAATCAGGTTATTTCCCTTCTAAAATTTAGAAGATTGATTGAATTCATTTCTTGGGGGTTATTTAGTGTTCTTAGGTTGACCCTATGTACTCTCCATCTCATGTGTAATAGGCAAATAAACACCAAAGTTTCTAATAATTAAACTCAACTTAATGATCCAATAGACAACTAAGCAAATCTAATCACTTTTAAATTAAACTAGCATGATCTGACTAATAAATGCTCCTCCCACAAACTATTTTCCTAGAGGGAATGCTTACACCAAGAATTGAAAATTAAAAGAGGTTATTGTAAATGCATTTATTTCTCCAATAGATTGAATGAGGATCACCCATAAGATTGGGCAGTGATTTTAGGCCCCTACTTAGCTCCTACTCCCAATCTTTCTCAAGTAGCCCAACACCATAAGGGATCCTATCAAGGACTCCTTTGATCATATCAAAATTAAAAATCTTAGGATGATGAACAAACATAACATAACTTAAGGGTCATCAAGGACTCTTGCTCTTTATATATCCTTCCCATAGAGATTACAAAATCTTGGAATGTCTAAGGTTTATATGCGATCCTTGATTATTTTCCTTTATTAATTCATGGGATCTTTCCTTACTATTTTTAGTTTTACGTCCTCTCAAAATATCTCTATCTTCCACTTTTTTTCCTTTCCTTTTTTAGAATTTTGACCTATGTCCATTTCTCTTCTTGAGTTAGTGGAGTTCCCATTATGACATCAGGTTTGCTTTGACCATTCTAGGGGACATTAGAGTTGTTGAAAAAAAATATTTGAGAGGCATTCCAAATTAGGTATTGAACCCATTGGTAATGTGATCCTTCTTATTAGGGATAGGAGTCCTAATAGAGACCCTAAGGGATCCCATTGACATATTTCTAGATATAAAATTATCCACCTTAGATTTCAAAGGTCTAAAGGGGGACCCAGATGCTGAAGATAGAATTATTTTTCCTTTTCCTTCTTGCCTAAGGAACCCTAGGACATCAACTATTTTCTTGCTCACATACACTGTAGGATTACTCAAGGAACCAATGGAGAGTTTTTCCTCTTAAACTTTCCACAAAACTAGCTTGTCATCAATGTGATCTTGAGGTTTCCTCTTATTACTAGGATCATGGACTCCTAAATTGAAACCATATTTTATATTTATATAGCTATAATGGAGAGGTTCCTTCATCTAGGTGTTCCCCTAGGGCTCATAGGACCCACATGTTGACTTCTCAATCAGGATTTATTTTCTAGGATACTTTTATCTAATGTTACTATTGATATTAAGATGTTCTTATTCATAAATTTTTATTATCATTTGTTTACTAACATGTATTATTGAAAAAAAAATCCTCAAATATTTTGGTTACTATGATTTTTTACACAAATGTTTTTGATACTATGAGTTTATAAGAAATAAATTAATATTTAAATTCCATTCTGAGTTAGTGTTTAACATATAATCTCATAGTGGTGGAAATATAATTATAAAATATAGTAACATGTCTTATTGAAAAAGAAATATTATATTTATTGACTATTTCATATATCGTTTCTCTTGGAAATAAGTTGTTTATATTGGGATTAGATGGATTTTTGTTTAGAATTCTAGGGATTATTGAATTTAGATCATTGATGAAATATCTATATTTTTCATGTTCATTTTACCAATACTTTAGTTGTGTGTTTAGACCTTAATTATTAAATATTTCAAGGAAGAATTTTGATATTAGGTTTTGGTTTACTTACATGAACTCAATAATACAAATTTATTTCATTCAACACTTTGAATTGCTATGAAATTTGGATTCTTTTTACATGATGGATATCATAGTGCAAACATAATGAGAAATTTATTAGATTGAATAAAGGAAATATTATTATAGTATACATAAAAAAATATTAAAAGGTTTCCATACAAGTACATGCACTTTTATGTGATAGAAAACATAATGTTCATATGTGATAATTCGTATGTGATAAAATATGCTTTGTTCAAAAAATAGAATCTCTTTTCTTCAGATTCCATCTTAGCTAGGAATTTGATGGCATACTACATTCAAAAAAGAAAATATTTGTACACTTATTACATGCTTATATCATGTGGATACACAGCGAAAAATGTGGCCCTATTTGAAAATATAAAAATAAAAATTAGTGACTTTTATTGAGTTATCTTGATACTATCATTATTTTTAATTACAAAAGTTTATATCGATAAAGCCAATTTCATTAAACTTTATGGTGATTTAGATTGAATTATTTTAAAGTAAAAAATTAATTGGTACTTATAACATGTTTTTGACTATGTTTCATATTTATATGGAAGTTGATTAATTTTATAGTCACTTGGAAGTATTTATGTATATACAAACAAAGATACTTTTTCATATATAAATAAATAACTTGTTACCCTAGTAAGTTGACTAATTAATCTATTTAAATGAGATAGTATTTTCACTCAATTGCTAAGTTACATGTTTAAATGGAAATAATAGTATTAAATCTAACTCATTTCATTCTCTGATCATTATTTTGGTTCATAGAGTGTGATCTAAAACATCCATTAAAAAAAATTACACATTTTTTCAAGAAATATACATCAGCATAATGTGAGAAATAACCTTATCTCACTAATTTACAAGAAATTTACACATAATCTCATCCTAATGATGGTTCACAAAGCATCACTCTAACCAATATACATTCACATTGTTAGGATTATTAATTGGAGTATTTACCATATGAAAGGAAAAACAATGAATATAAAGGGATAAAAATTCACATTTTTATATCCTAACAACAACAATGTATTACAATGTGAAGGGATACATTGTGATGCAAAGGGATACAAAGGGATATAAATGCATTTGTATCCTAACAACAATGTATTACATTCATATGCACACATGTATTTTGTAACATCAACTATTCATCCTATACAAAGGGATACAAATGTATATTAGGAATGAAGAAGATATGTATCTATTGATATTGTGTATTTTAATTAGTATTCACAATGAATTGTAATCAATATTATATAATTAGTATTCACAATATAATATTTAGATATATTGAACTAAGATTGATATCAATATTATATATATTAAATTTTTGTTTCATATATTTAAAAAGTAATTGAATCAATTATAATTTTATGTATTATGTGTTATCAGTGTTCTAATTATTTAAGTTTAATTAAGTTATGTTAAACTAACCTAAGAGATAATTCATTTATATAAAATCAATACCATGAGACAATCAAACTATGAAACCATGACATTATAGTGTAAATTTTAATATGTCGACATTCATTAACATTTAAAATTAGTCACCATGAATAATCATGGAGTTCAAGTAAGAAATATTTTTCATTTAAATACAAAAATAGATATAATATACATTAATATAAAAAGTGGCACGTGTTCTACCACTACTGCCTCACAATATGTACTTATAAACCTCATATCAATGCCCATGTAGTGTGTCGTTACAAGTGAGTGAGATAATGACAAGAGATATCATCTTGTTGTCTCACTTTATCGCATTTTAAAAAATTATCATGATACCTTCTAGTAATTAGTTTTGAGTGAGTGATATTGTGACATGTAACATCATCTCACTCTCATGTAGTTATTATGTGTAGATATGTGTACTAGGCAAAAAAGTAAAACATTTAGAATTAATAGTGAAATAATTTTTTTTTACAAAGAGGTGTGAAAAATACATGTCTAATAAGTAAATAATATTATTTTGGAATGTGAAATATACAAATACTTAGAGACATGTGAATACTAAAAATGATACAAGTGGCATCATTTCATAATTAAACATCATGTCCATGTACCATACTATGAAGACATATAAACAATATTGTATATAATTAATGGTGAAAGCTATAAACTTAAGATCAATATAGTAAATTTAAGTATAATATATAAATAAATTTTCCTTAATATTATTTACCATTATACACAAAATAATAATATTATCACTTATGAAGATAATATATCCCATTCTACACAAGATAATAATATTATCACTTAGGAAGCTAGAAAGCCAATATTCTTGTCTTATGTAATATGTTCACATGTCAATTCTACAAAAGACAAATATGTTTTTAATAAGGCAAAAGGGTTGTATTAGGACCTCAACCATATAAATAAATTAATAACTTAAAACATTCATGTTTTCTATATGAGAACATCAACTTGGGATGAATGTTACTCTAGAGACCATCTTATAATTGGTATATTATTAATTTGAGGATGATATCACCATAAAAGTAGGTCCAAATAATCTCAAAAGATGAAAAATATAAAGTAGTAGATTCCGAGAGAGCTGACATGTTTTAAATGAAGAATGAGGAATGAATAATGAGATAATATTTTTATGAAGATGAATAATTTAATGGAGATCAAAGGATGACTAACATCGTATCTACCTAATATGGTTTCCATACTTTTAGTGTGGGAGAGCTAATACTTATTTTTATCATTATCATCTTATCTGACTATGGGAGAGTCTTTTATATATATCTAAGGGATCAATAATGTTTGTGGGAGAGTTAATAATCTCTAAGTTTGTCATTCCCATCCTCTTTGACTGTATGAGGGTTAATACTCTCCTTTTTATTGATATCATATTTAAGACTGGGAGATTTAGTATTATCTTTTGTTAAATGATTATCAATCAGGCCACCAAAGTTTGATAAACTTTTATTTTCAATAAAAATTAAATTTTTTAAGTGCATGGTGCCCTATATTTTCTATGATATTAATATATTGATTATCCTCAATTAAAAAATGACTATTTTTTATTTCATTGAATTTTGGGAGCAATATGAGAGTGTAATGTTGGTTTAAATATTGAGCTCAACTTCTAATTTAGTGGGAGGATCCTTTACTAAATATTGAATTAATTGCACTAAAATGAAATGTTAATTAATATAATTCTTTGAAAAAAAATTGGATTAATTCAACACATAACATTAAATAGAATATATTTGTTTAACACTAAATTCAAAAAACTTGTAAATTGGAATCTATAAAATTATGATATATAATTACAATAAAATTTAAATTAGAATTTAATAATTTAGTGAAAATGGATTCCAACATTTGAAATAGTTGATACTATAAAATTTTATTAATAATAGTTTTAATTTTTAATCTCAACTAGAATATGTCCAAATTTATTGAAATGATGGTTACACTATTTTATCTTGAATGTTATCCATTTTACTCATTTCTTGTAAGATTACTTGGTTAGGATAAAGAGTATTATGGTTGGAATTAGAGGCTTGAGTGGCAATTGGCATACACTAAATTTGAAATTAACATTCATATTAATGTTGATTACTTTAGGTAGGCATACTAAAATAAAGACCCACCATGTTAGTAGGTATACTAGGTATGGTGGATGAGGAAGGAAATCAGAAGTCACAAACTGATTTTCCCAAAGTCTTATAGAAATTCTATGAGTATATGAAGTGGGTCATTTCATACGTGGTGTTATAATTATGTGATAGACAACTATAATATCCTTATGCCTATGATTTATACTCTATTTGATAAATATTTTCATCTCATCTATATATTATATGTCACATTCATCTTCAACCTCAAAGTCTTCGATTAGGTGACTTTGTATAGTGTTTTTAGGATTGTATTCATCATAGCATTTGGATATATTAGAATCCATATTAAAATTATTGGTAGCTTTATATTGAGACATATAAAAATGATAAGTCATAAAATTCATTTTATAAAATCTATTTGGATTAGTTAGTTCTATAGCATTGGGAT